>HE671415.1:0-24111 GCA_000313835.2 Heliconius melpomene melpomene | reverse complement strand
TTACAGGAAATCTTCCACTCGCAGGAAGTGTTTTTATTTATTAAGTAGTATCGACTTAACAATTAATCTACATTACCGTAAATACTTGAGATATATTAAAGTGCCACTTCTTAGAAGTGGTTAAATAAATATTCCGTTATGTCTAGATTATTATCATTTTCAAGTAAGTTAAGTGTAAGTATCTGGTATTTTCTATGGTGTACTTTTCTTAGCTTCACGACACTTTAGATTTTTTACCTCATACCAGTGTAGGCAGAGTGCGCCTAGTGTCTAGACACTCCATTTTCTAATTTCGATCGAATCAGAAATATTGTAGGTTGAGTGACGGAACCCAACACCGCATTTGGTCTTAGCGGAGCGGGGAAACGAAAGTTTTTAGGTGCGGGTCTGATCGATCCATAGGCGTATCTACAACAATTTTCCAGGAGGACCTTCTTCTTCTTTGGACTTCAGCTTTGAATAAATCTGTTCTTGTAAGGTTTTTGTTTAATATTTAAGAAAAAAAAATGTTAATAAAAATTCTGGGGTGGGCCACAAAAATATTTTGGAGTGGGCATCTATGCTTTTCATGACATAGTAAAATTGTCAGTTCGTCCAAAACATTCACGTATGTAGGTATGTAGATTGTTAGATAGTATTTACTGCTGTGGAGACAATGTTATTTCAAACTCAATATTCTATTTGTTTATTTAAGTCAATAGATACACTACAGATATTAAAATTATTTTACTTTACGCCATCCCCTTCTCTATTTTCCCAGATATTGTGCTCACTCCGTTCTCCATTTTCCGCTCAATTTTTAAGACGAGTGTTGAGTGGCGAAATTCAACATCAAGCAGTATCTTCTTAACAGAGCGAGCAAATGAGAAAAAATCTTTCGCACGAGTAAGAATCGAACCCACAGCCGTCGCGTTTACAGTGAGATGCTGTGCTGCCTTACAACGGTTTCAATTGCGTATTTCTTTTCTGCTATTTGTGGCCGCCATGGAGCAGAGGCACAAGCGTGCGAGTGAAATCGCGGGAATGCAATATTTAATATTTTCATTTCCTCGCTCTGGTAAGGAGGCAAATCGTGAGTTTGAGTCTCCAGAATTCGGCAGAAAGTAAAAAACTAACGTGCCGTAATGGGAGCGGAGTATTTTAAACACTACGCTTGTGTCCCAGCGCCACGACAGCCTTTACTTTAGATATAGATTATTTTATCTAAAAAACTTTAAAACACTAAAGATAAAGATTAAAAACTTCCAGATTGGCGTGACGAATTCTATCTATAAAGTTATATAACAATACTGTAGATACTATATAATATGCGAGTTCAAACTACACCCGTGGTCACAGGTTCAATTCTGCAATAATTGGAATTTGTACGTTGTATTCGATGGCCATTCGATGGAATGCTTATTTATTCCCATTTCCCTGCTTTGACAAAATCAGCTTTATTGATATATACGGGATGAAGTGCGAAGTTAAACAATAAATAATAACGCGCTTTATCTTGTTACAAGTGCGAATAAATGAAAATAATTAATTCCCCGGAGTGGGAATCGAAACCACAACCTTCGCTTTAACAATTAGAGAATATATTATGTTTTATATTACAAATATGAAATCATGGCGTTGAGTGCCGCGACTCGTAACCTATTCGGCCATACGGGAAAAGTAATTGAGCCAAAAAATAACTTTTTAATTACAATAAACGCCTTCAGCCAGTTATCCGTTTCGTATAAAAAGGTTGTTCCTGTTTGTGACAAGCTTTATTTAATTAAAATATTTTTTTTATAATGATAAAAGTAAGCCACGAGGGAGTCTTAATTTTTGTAGCTCATTTTATTCAAAAATTGATAACTTTTATAAGCTGGACTTACTGTCCATGAGAAGTATCGTGAAATTGGTACGGAACCCGGCGTGGGAAAGTCCAACTCGCGTTCGATTCATTTTTTAGCCTAGTATCCTTGTGTGTGTTTTTAGCGTTAGTATTATAGAATTCACTTCGCTATTCTCTTTGGGCCCAAATAAAAAAAAATCCTTGGTGGGAAGCGGAATTTAACACTGCATTTTATATTACCAGAGCGGAAAAATGATAATAATTTTGTGGAACTACGGCTTGGCAGTCTAACTCTTAAAAAAAATCTCTAAGACAAAGCCAGGATAGTACATTTTCTTTCAGTACATTTCTTAGCCTCGAGCGGGCTGTATATTTTAAGACCTAAAAATAAAATTAGCATAATAAATAACAGCTTTTTATCTTTCTTATAAAGTAAATGTAATCCTAACTAAGTAATGTACATTGTTCTAGCTAAGAAGACCATAGGGACCTAGCGTCCCACAGCAGGTTCACATTTATAATATTTTGAAATTAAAATATAGATTATATAACTATTTATCTTTTTGCTTCATGCTGTATCCCAATCACAGCAGGGTAGGCAGAAGGAACATGGGAACTTAGTACTATGACACTCCGTTTCTATGAAGACACTTCTTTCCCCGCTTGCCGCTGAATTCTAGGCTAGGGTCTAGGAGAGTCAATATGTGTTGGTAACAATGGGGGGCAAATAGAACTCAGTGAAAATATATTCTGTCTGCCGTTTTTTAATGAAACTAAATTTTAATTTTAACTATGGGTAAAACGTTGGAACTCAACGCCGTACTTTGTCATCAAAACACGAGTGGGAAAATAAATATCCCCGAATTTTAAATACCGTAGCTTAAAATTGACACATTCAGATTTCATATCTGTATCAAATCTTATTTTATCTATAAAATATGTCACACTGAGTTCAAAAAGCAATTATAAATAGCAAGTTGACATTTTATTTTGCGTCACTTTTGTGAGATAATATTATTGTTTTTACTTGATTTTTTGTTAATATTATATTTTTATTGATAATAAAGTAAGTCTGTGGATCAAGGACGGTGCAGATTAAAAAAAATAACAATTTCTTTATATGATAAAAAACGGACAAGTGCTAGTCAGAATGTTCCACCGAGTGTTCCGTATTAATTTCATAATGTCTTTTTACCTGTCATTTTTTAAATTATTTTTTTAGCTTCTCACTGTATCCCGTATATAGCCGGTTATGTGGAGGGAACCTGGAAACTTAATGATAACACTAAGTTCTCATTGAGACATTTCCGTTTTCCACTTTCCCCCTTTTACAATCGCACGCTTGTGCTTCTATACCAAGATGGCCTCAATATCCTTTCGTATATCTAAACGTTTCCAATATTCGTAATTTCTAGTTTATTTGCAATATTATATGATTATGTGTTCCAAGAGACCTTAAATCTTCCTATTCTATATTAATTTCACCTCTACCCGATCCTGAGAAACACAGTCTTAACAGACCGACCGGTGGACGACAAAGTGATCCTATAATGGTACAATTATAGGTCTTCTTCTAATGGTACTCTTTAGTGGTCTTTTCAGGTACGTAATCAAAAAAAAACTAAACACGCAACCATATTAAACTTGGCAAACTAACTCTACATACTTATATTTGCATAATACAGGAAGGAAAAAGGATTACATTTATAATATTATTTTGTAGGGATTTTTATCACTGAGTATGATAGTTCAAGGTTATTTTATTTGGAGGTAGTCAAAGACGGTGTGACGGTTGCTCGAGAGTTGCATATTAATGTTGCTGAATGCTATTCTTAATAACAATGCTTACTAAACTAAAAGTTTTCATGAAAGGTTTAATATTAGGTTCATGCTGTAGCTAATAGTAAACCGGTACGTGAACCTCGTGTTAAAACACTCTGTTCCTTTCTTAGGAGAGACGGAGTTCAACGCCGCGCTTTGTCTCGTTACGAGAGCGAGGAAAATGGAAAGAACTATTTTACCTTCTAAAAAATGTTAAGTTACTCTACTCGACGTCCGAAATAGAAATAGTGCACGTGGAGAAGCGGAACTTAATCATATTTCATCGTTTTTACCGATGCATGATGACATCAACGAGGAAATAAAGTTAAAAATATTGTAGATTATGCAAAGTATTATACGACTAATAGTAAAATATTTTAAATAAACAAGTGCGAGTCGGACTCGCGCGCGATGTGTTCCGTACTGTTATCTATAAGAACGGCAAAAATAAATGTCTGTTAAATATTTGTTTTAATTGAAATATTTATATTATTATGTTGTGAATATTTCAAGTTGTTGGTATCAACATCGAACAAAAACGAGCAAAAAAATCACGTTTGTGGTATGGGATCCCCCTTAAATACTTAGTTTATTTTAATTTTTAGTTATTTAATGTTATAGCGCACTACCGTTCAGGACATACGGTCTGGTGACAGGCGGACCAAAAGTCGAAGTTTTAGTAATAGAGTCCCATTTTACACTTTTTGATACGGAACCCTAAAAATGATTGTATTATAAGTAAGTCAAAATAGAACCCAAGCCCTAACGTGTACATACTTATTTAATAATCAATTTCTAGCAACTAAGCTGTAAGTATGTTAATTCCGTGGTGTTCTGTAAGATTAGTAAATATTTTCTTTTGCTCTTCCTGTAAAGTAAGTATACTTCATTTGTTGCGTCATTTGCCAAAATAGTTAATAATATTTTTTTGGAAATTTATATAATTTTTATACGTTATCGAAAAAAAGAAAGGGTTTTCTTTTATTAATTTTGGAAAATTATATGATAGTTTTAGGAACAAATCTCACTCAGAGATCTCTCAGGGTATGTTTACAATTTTTCACTAGGTTCTTCCCATCTTCGTATCTACCACAGTTGTATTTATTATTGTACATAAAATTGAGAAAATCACAAATTCTGTCACTGATAATACTTTACTGGGGACACTTAACGCTTATTGATAAAACGGTCGCCAAACAAAACACTCAAGATATTTTATATATCTCGAAGATTACGTCCCAGAGTGTATATATAGTGCGAAAATCGTGCATCATCGTTATTATCAAGATGGCCCTTGTACGTAATAGTTTGATCTTCCTGTATCTCCTGAGCTTGACGTATGCAAAGAGTGTGGACAATTATGATAGTGCTAAGAAGGAATTGGAAGAATATATTAAAAATAAGAAAAAAGATATAAATCAGAGGTGGAGGCCTTTGTACCACGTCGCGCCCCCGGTTGGGTGGATGAACGACCCTAACGGTTTCTCGTATCACAACGGAGAATATCATTTATTCTACCAGTATTACCCATATGACAGCGTTTGGGGACCAATGCACTGGGGACACTCGTCAAGCCCTGATCTCGTCAATTGGAAGACCTTACCCACAGCTCTATTACCAGAAGAGGAACAATGCTTCTCAGGTAGTGCAGTGAGTGAAGGAGACAACTTGGTTCTGATGTATACTGGTCATGAGGTTTCAGCAGTCGACCCGTTTTACAATGAGAGCCAGTATCTAGCGTACAGTGATGACGGGGTCAATTTCCATAAGTACGAGGGCAACCCAGTTCTGCCCAGTGCTCCTAATGGTTCACCTGATTTTCGAGACCCGAAGGTGTGGAAGTACGGTGATGAATATTACGTCATACTCGGCAGCAAAACAGATGATAAACGTGGAAGAGTCCTTTTGTATAAGAGCAAAGATTTGAAGAGTTGGGAATTTTTGTCCGTCCTTGGAGAATCTAATGGTGATATGGGATATATGTGGGAGTGTCCAGATTTCTTTGAGTTAGATGGAAAATTTGTTTTGCTTATGTCACCGCAAGGTATGCAGCCACAAGGGGATAGGTATAAAAACACTTTCCAGAATGGTTACATACTTGGTAACTTCAGTTATGAAACCAATGAATTCGTACCAGAAGTACCGTTCCAAGAAATAGATTTTGGTCATGATTATTACGCTGCTACTACAACAGAGGCTAATGGTAAGCGTTATGTTATTGCTTGGTTTGCTATGTGGGAAGTGCCTCACCCAGAAGACGTCGATGGATGGGCAGGAACTATGACGATTCCAAGAGAGTTAAGCGTGGTAAATAATGTAATTCTGCAAAAACCTGTAGAAAATATCGTTAAATTGAGAGAAAACATAGTTGTCGACGGCAAAATTGGACCAAACGAATCACGAAAATTAAGTAAAGCAGTGGAATTATTGATTAATAGTGATTTAAACAAGAAAGTGGATTTGTTACTGGATGGTCTTGAGGGTGGTGGTAGTGTATCACTGCGCTGGGACCCAGAGGTTCGTAAAGTCGTTGTCGACCGAGGAGCTGGAGACGTGAGGCAGGTGGAATGGTCACCTCTCGGCTCACACACCTGGAGAATCTTTCTGGATACCAGTACGCTAGAACTGTTCTGCGGAGAGGGCGAGGTGGTCTTCAGCAGTAGAGTTTACCCCCTTGGAGGATGGAAACTGACGAATCTGAGTCCTCAGAATATTCAAGTCAAGGCTTACAACTTAAGGCGGGGTGTACCGGTATAATTAATTTAAATATGGACTTCGCTCAATTTTATACGTATTTTTGAGTTATATAAATGTTTTAATTTATGATTTGTATTATTTTGTATTATTTGTATATATTTGTATTATTGTGTATATTACATAAAATTTTAATTTATATTACGTGTTTTATTTATATGTCTACTTTTAATAAATTACTAGGGCAGTGGTGGCGCGGCGAGACGGTCTGGGACCGTGCATGCGACAGTTTCATTTCCTCGCTGTATCAACAAAAAGCGCGATGTTGAATTACACTAGTTGCTTGAACGGTCTAGCAAGAAGAGCGGGTTCAAATCCTGCTTCTTTAACATTTTATAATGTTTTCCGTACTTAGACCAACCAAATGGTGTTGTATATCGTGATGTAACTTAAAATACGTTACACGCGAACATCTAGTGTAGCTTATCTCGTGAGAGGCAATTTAAAATACATTTATGCATATTTTTTCCGTTTAACGGATAATTTTGTCTTTAAAACTATTACAACCATGAGACCAGTCGTGGCGCAGGAACACAAGAATGTGACTGTAAATGCGACTGGTTGTGGGTTCGATTACCACTCGAGGAAATGATATAAATATTTAGTTTCCTGCCTTCATTCACTCCTTTCCCATTTAAATTTATATTTTCATTTATTCTCTCTGGTGTCGAGGCAAAGCGCGGCGTTCAGTTCTGCCACTCAACACGCAATGGCTCTAGAATTTATCGAAAAGTGCGGAATGGAGTGTCTTAACACTAGGTTCCCTCTGCCTACACTGTGTGCGTGGTACAGCGTGAAGTTGTACTATAAAATTTTCTTCTATAATTTGGTCATATGGAGCAAAAATGAATTATGAAAAATAAGTTTAATATGTGTGTCAATACGTGGAAATCTAGTAACGAAATGTAATTGCGTCTCCTGCTATATTTCTAAAAGTGCAAATAGGGAATTGTAGCGACAAATGAATCATAGATGTGACTTATCTTATAAATAGTAATGTTGTTTTCCTTATAGTTAATTCTTTAAAAAAATGTAACTAGTACTAAGAAATAGGTACTTTTTCAGATTTACTTATATATATGGATTTATTTATTTATTTATTTAGATATATCGTTTATGCTGGAGCCACACTACAGGAAACGTCAATGCTATCATCGCAATAAATATATATTTTTATTATTCGAGGGTTTCTGGTAGAGATCTCTTTTAGAGGAAAAATATTCGTTGTATACATTTTTCTGTCATTATACGATTTCTGTTCTTTCTTTATTATGTGCTACATAAATACATAAAAAAATATATTTCGTAAATATTTAACGTGATGAATTGTGACGCTACACTTGCAACGGCTAATGTCCCATTCTTGGCGATAGAATTAGTGTTAATATTCGTCATGTCAAGAAATATTATATTTACATAATATATAGCATAGCATAGCATAGCATAGCATAGGCATCATTTTCTAAGTATTCTTGAAACTTTTGGGTCTCGGATCCCATAAACATATCTCTGTTTGCGGAATCTCGAGAAATGCAATTACTTTTTCGTTACTCCTTTCCATAGCCATAGTATTTATTAACTTGCGATCTCTACGCGCTCATGCACACTAAGTACGGGAGAGAGTGAGAGTGTGGTCACTTCACGCATTAGTTCCCCCTTTAATTCCTTTGACGTACCGCCACTTGAACTATCGAGTAACGTCAAACGGCAATGTGAATGTCATTGTCGAATTATCGCGTTAAGTCGAGGCTATCTATACCTTTGTTAAACGACCATCATCGCTATAATTAACGATATCGTTCGGTACGGTAATTAACGATGAGATTTTTCAATTTTTGAGATATTGCATATTGAATGTTGTAACTTAACGCCGTGCTTTGTCTAGTCACTAGAGCGAATTTATAAAAATATTTACACCGCGTATGGTTTCATAAAAAAGCGGTTCATTCGATTTTGAGATATTAGCCACGTATTTTTAGAAAGATATAGTATACAATCTATTTGATAAGTATTTGAAATCGGTTTTTTTATTACTTAAAATATTTTAAATTGATGGGTATGAAGAGGTTGATGATAGTGGACGAGGCGGAAGGGGTATGTAGAGACCGTAGCGTTTGGCACTCCGTCCTCTCCGACTGCAATAAACTGTCTAGGGACAAAGCATGAAATTAAGTAAGTAGTAAATTGTTCTTACTCTAATTATGCTATATTATATTTTTAGGCGCTTGCATTTATAAGGGCTTAGGAGTGTCTGGCAGAGGGTTAAAACCATATTAAGAATATATGTGTAGTGTGCGTATATATGTATATGTAGTTTATATATATATTATGGTATATATATATATTTATAGATTCAAATATAATATTTTTCTGTTATGCACTATACTCTCCCCGCTGTTTCACATATATCCACTTCCACTGGTAGGCTGGAAGAGATTTCTTTTAGAAATAAGCCCACCCTTGTCAACAAAATGTTTCTTCTCTTAAGTTTCTGTATTTTGTTTTGTGCAATAAAGAATATATATAAGTACATAAGTGTCTTCCAATGGGTAACATCATTTCTAACATTATTCCCAAGAAAATATAAAAAAATGCGATTTATAATTAAACGTAAGGTAAAGTAACCACCACCGAGACTCCATATTCCCTAATAGTACTTACCGGGGTTGGATGATTAATCACAGCAACGTAACGAAAGCTTGGCTGCTTTCGGCTCCCACTCTAATATTTTTAACTATTTTTGCAGTGCATGCGATTAAAGCTATAGATATAACGGCTATATCTGCTATATGTACAATATATTACAGAATCATTGTACGATTGTATACGTCATTCAAAATTACATATTATGGCATTAGATTAACCCGCGAGCTTTTGTGAACCTTTTTTATGAGATTTAATCTTAATTCATTCTGTCAGAGGACTGAGGACTGAGGACGGAGGGCGGAGGGCGGAGGGCGGAGGGCGGAGGGCAGCAGAGGCTTTGTAGCGTCGTTGAGCTTAAGCGTTCATTTTTATGAACATTACTTTAAAGGCGAACCTCCAGAGAAATTTATTATACATCTTTCTTTGTTTTAGTGAGTAAATGTTTTAGAAAATATTGTTCGAAAGATCGAAGTGGTTATCAGTGGGAAGCTTTGCCTTATAGTATTATTGAAAATATAATAGCAAATACTCCACGACGCGACGCCTGATGGAAACATAAATATGATAGCATCAATACGAGAGTTGTCTTTATGATAAGGAATACGTAGTAAGACCTATATAGCTGTGCCTGTAACCTACAGGATTACAGGATTAATAGAAATCTAGTTCAGTTTTAGGAATTTTAATGGTTATTTGTTAAAGGATATTAAATATGTTGACTAATTAGTGTTTTAATTACAATAATTACAATTAAATAAATAAATAAAGTACATTCACGCCTACACATTCAGGATGCATTCTTCAGACATTGTGTTTAGTGGCGGAGCGGAAATGAAAATATTAAATGTATCATTTTCTTGTATGGGAACCGAACTCACAACTCGTTGCGTTTACAGCCGCACGCTTGTGCCGCTGCGCCACGAGTGGTCTTGACATTAGGACAACAATTGACATCGTTATAACAATTTTGTTAATTGTCATTAACACGTTTTGTCGCGTTATCATTAAAAAGAATTTGAATAAATTGGTTTTTACGCGCTATAGCGCCATGCGCTATCAAGTTTTAAACACAGTGCGTTTAAAAAATCCTTAATAAACCTGGTTTTACTATTTATTCAATTCCAATTTTTATAATACCAGGACATCTATATACCAGGATAGGATACCAGGGCATCTATACCTGGATACAAAATACTTTCAGGCGGAAATTATGTGGCACCGGCCTATTACAGTATGTGAAAATAATTGGCGAATACGTACGTCTTACTTTTGTGATTGAAACCAATAATTTATTAATCAATTACAATTTGAATCACCAAGGTAACACGTCAGTAGCATTAGTCCTACAGGAAAAAATTTACTATTTTTGACTGACGTAACTTCGGAAATGTCTTGACAAAACCTCAGTCCAAATTTGTTTGACGTGTGTTTAAAACCCAGTAATTAGTGATGTACAATACAAATATAAGTCATAATCGGGAAAGATAATAAAAGACATACCTACATATATAATTCTTGTATACAAGTGCAATCCCTCATAGCATCAGTGTACATCATGAGGTTAAGTTCAGTGTGTTTCATTTTATTCGAACTTGCTAATGCAATATGTAAGTATTATACAGGTGATAGACATTTAGACATTTCCTAATTTTTTTTTAGCTTTTCATGGTATTGATCGGATATAGGTTTTTTCATATGACATCTTATTTAGCTAAATCGATAGTAAAGGAAAAAAGAACTAAAAATACGTTTTGTCTAATATTTTTTCATTTTAGTTTTTTTTTAGCTTTACGCTGTATGCTGCACATATCAGGGTAGGCAGAGGAAACCTGGGAACCTAGTGTTAAGATGCCCTTCCGATCCTCACTTGTCATGGAATTGATTCGACCGATAGAATATTTTGTTACTTTAATATGAAACTAACGTTAAAACCAGCCTATACCTATACTAATATTATAAAGCTGAAGAATTTATTTGATAGAATGCACTTATCCCAGAAACCATTAGTTTGGCTTATTTTAAAATTGTTAAGAATAGAAGAATTGTCGAGAAAAGTATATTATTACATGAAGTTAATAATTCCGTAAAATGGTCGTAAAGTGGACTGGTACAGATTATACAATGTCAGTAACACGTTAAACTTAATATCTTTTAGTTATTTTCTGTGGGCCATGGATACTAGTGAATAATTTAATTAATCTTTGCGATATTTTTTATGTATTTTCAACTATAAAACATAACAACAAATGTATATTATGGTTTATGCTGATTGAATTTCTTTTGCCTCCATTTGATAAGATAAGAAGTTAATAGTTAATCTTTATTGCAATTTATGTATTGAAAATCTTAATGGGAACAGAGTGTTTTAATACAAAGTTACCAGGTTCCCTCTACTAACCTACCTTGCCAAGTGCGGGATACAGCGTAAAGCTACAAAAGAAGATGGATTGAAAACTATTAAGTTTATTAATGTTTATACGGAATTAATTTTACATTTTAATGGCTCTAAAGTACGAGAGTTATGCGAGAAGCGCAGTTATTGAGATCTCGGCTTGCATACAAAATGAGAATTATAATAAAGCATATTACAAATTTCACATTCATCATTTCGTTGAATGGTCAAATATGAAAAAATTATAATTAAAACAAAATATGTAATGTTACTAGAACTGTATGAAATATATTGGCAAGGAAGTCAATGGACGATAACCGGACAACAGCAGGTATTTATTATGTAAGGTTTGTTTAGCTTCACGCTATATCCGCCATATAGTAGGGTATGTAGAGGTAACTTAGTGTTAAAACATTCTGTTCCAATTTAGGGACTTCTGTTCCGCACCATTCGCTAAAGTATGGGCGCTTTGCGTGTTGAATGGCGAAACTTAACGCCGCGCTTTCTCTTACACCAGAGCGACATTTAAAATGTTAAATATTGAATTTCTTTCGCGTTAGAGAGAGAGGGATTTGGATCTGGAAATAAAAACTCAAGTATAAGAGATTCTCTAATTTGCCTCCACTCTCTTAATTCCTTTCTCTACCTTAAAATGATTCTAACATTTAAATTGCTTCTATTTTACAATTTTAGATGGATTCAGATCGGACTACGACTATTATGCAGAGGCGCAGGGCTACTTAAAATTTCAGGTCATACCAGCAAACTGGCACGAGGCGAGGCTGCGATGCCACCTGGAAGGTAACAGCTTCACGTACTTACCCAAATAGTGAAATTTAATTTGATTAAATATATAATACGTATAGTGTTTGACTGATGGTGTGAAAGTGTGATGGTGGTATTTCGAAATATTTTAATTTCCACGTTCTGGCAATACCAAGTTCATCGTTATGTTCCACGATCTAAAAGGAAGATCTAAAATTTCGGAAATGAAGAACTGGGATCTAAAATCTAGGGATATTTATAGGGATGGACATGGACCAGCCAGTTTCCCCTTATACCTTATGTACGTGACAGTTCAAAGATTGAATATAAAAGATATGAAATAATTATGTTCTCTGCTTCCTTGAGTAGGCAGTGAGCACTCTATTATCTTTTTTGTACATGATAATAACCAGAGGATTTTGGGTAACAAAAGAATCGTATTAGATATTTACCAATTCTAAACGACTAATATATTTTTTCTCCATATCTTAAAAAACCGAAAAGTATATAGCATTTAATTTTTTTCATTTCATTATGTTATAGGGAGTCATCTGGCCTCTCCTCTGAACACGGGCTTGCGTTCTGCTATGATAAAATTTATGGAGAGGCATGGTGGGCTTAAATGTGGAGTGTTTACTGGCATACACTCTACGTTTTCTACAGGTGACTTCCATTCCGTTGAAGGTAAAGTTTTTTTGATATTACTTTTACTGTTATGATTTAAAATTTATTTACTCAACACGCAATGCCTCCAGAATTCGGCAGAAAGTGGGGAACGGACTGTCTTAACACTATGTTCTCTCTGCCTAACCTGCTGTGTGCGGGATACAGCGTGAAGCTAAAAAAGGAATATTTAGTAAGTACATCGTATCTAGACATCAAGACGGCTTCAATAGAAAAATGTTGCTTTTTTAGATCTTAATTGACTACTATTGACGTATTTTCATCCGGATGTTGAAAACGATCAGCGTTTTAATTAATATAAGTAAAACATAAATTATTTTATTATTGTATATTATTAAGTTCATGTTTGCGATAGGCGGGTCATCCAGGTCTCAATGATAACGACATGAGCTCTAACTTAATATATGCATAAATATTATACATATATGTATGTACATATCGCACATACATTCGGTAAATTAAACTGTCTGTCCATTTCCTAAAATGTATCAATTATATCAAACAACTATTTTGTGAACATATTTACAACCCTGTGTTCAATATAAAGAGACTTTTTAGGTATTCCTTTATCCAAGATACCTCAGAAATGGGCTGCAGATGAACCAGACAACTACAAAGATGAAGAACAATGTATAATGATGCAGGCGAGTGGAGACATGGCGGATGTAAAATGTGGCGAGCCTTTGCCATATTTCTGTTACAAAAAAGGCAAGAACCTACGCTTGAATGGATGTGGTACTGTAGATCCTGGTGAGCCCTTTGTAGTTATTGATTTCAAGTCGTTTTATTATGCGAAAATATTCATATTTATATTATTAAATTCGTTGTAATAAAACCTCAAAAACCTATAAAACTGTGATGGTAATCACAGGGCTATCTTTATCTACCACGTATGAAAATAAACTATGACGATGTGAATAGCGCATTATCGCATATTCTTCGTTGGTTTGATGTTAATAATCTAATGTTAAATGCTAAAAAAACTAAATGTATTGAGTTTGCTTTACAAAATGTTAAAAAAAATAATTACAGTCTACTAATTAAAGGAGAAACTCTCAATTTGTCGGAATCAGCTATTTTCTTAGGTGTAACTATAGATTCCAAACTCCAGTGGGACGCTCATCTGGAAACACTTGCGGATAAACTCAGCTCTGCCGCGTTCGCAATTAAGAAAGTAAGACAAATGACGGACGTTGAAACTGCCCGACTAGTCTACTATAGCTATTTCCATAGTATTTTGTCTTATGGAATGCTGCTATGGGGCAGTGCTTCAGACATAAATTCAATATTTATCCTCCAAAAAAGAGCCGTGAGATATATTTATAAACTAAGAGTGCGAGATTCTCTGCGAGATGTTTTCAAAGATGCAAGTATTCTTACAGTTGCTTCCCAATTTATATACTATAATATTCTCTTTGTCCGACAAAATATACATTGTCATAGTAAACATAGTGACAATCATACGATAGAAACGAGAAATAAAGATAAGATTGTTACTCCAAGTTTTCGCCTCCAAAAATATAACAAATCTTTTATGGGTCTGAGCATACGTGTATATAATAAAATTCCACAGTGTATTCTAGATTTGCCACTTCCAAAATTTAAAATATCAGTAAAAAAATTCTAACAAGTAAAGCTTATTACACTGTTCAAGAATACTTAGAGGACAAACATGTATGGAATTAATGTCTATTGAATGTAATGCAGGATAGCTGCCAGCTAATGTAATAGATTGTACCATTGATTTTGAAAAGAGCAACTGTTGAGTTTCTTGCCGGCTCTTCTCAGCAGAACTGCCTTCCGAACCGGTGGTAGCTTTTTGTTCATATGTTCATTCGACGATTCAAAAGTGCTTATTATAAGTTTATTTGAATAAAGAATATTTTGAATTTGAATTTGAATTTGAGTTTGAGTTTGAGTTTGAGTTTGAGTTTGAGTTTGAGTTTGAGTTTGAGTTTGAGTTTGAGTTTGAGTTTGAATTTGAATTTGAATTTGAATTTGAATTTGAATTTGAATTTGAATTTGAATTTATGAGACGCTTCAAGTTAAATAAACTCTTGAGAATTCGGAAAAAAGTGAGGAGTGGAGTGTCTTAACACTAGGAGCTGAAAATTTGCTTAATAGGCGGTTTGCAGGTTTACCTACACTCACAGTCGACGATTTGTTTCCTTTGTATTATATTTTTTTATAATTTTATTCTTTCAGAATATACATTAGATACTAGAACTGGAAGCTGTTACAAATTCCACCCGGTGCCTCGTACCTGGTCCAGAGCCTTCATGACTTGTACTGCTGAAGGAGGGTACTTGGCTATTGTAAATAGCGAAACAGAGGCAACGGTACGTAGCGTATCCCGGTATAGTAAACATAACATATTATAATTTCAAGTGATTGGATAACAAGTATACGTCTTTATTTTATAGATTATGAAAGAACTATTCGCGAAGCATCCCGGAGGCTCTATGCTAGGGTATTTCTGGAAAGACGTTGCTTTCCTGGGTTTCCACGATTGGGGCGAACATGGAGATTTCTTGACCATCAATAGTAAATATTTTAATATTTTTTGTAATTTCATTAATCTAATGCGGCTATAAACGCGATAGGTTAGGTAGGTTAGACTCCAACACGAGAAAATTAAATATTTAATAATTTTATTTTCTCATTCTGGCAACGAGGTAAAACACAGCGTTAATTTCCATCCTGAAACGCAATGGTTCCAGAATCCGGCGAAAAGTGGGACTTAATAGGAACGGAGTGTCTTGGCACTAGGTTGCTCTATAATCTGTCTGTTTCCACCCATGCATGTTCCGTCTGTCTGTCCGTGTCAGTTATGATGTTTGTGATGTTCCAAGTTTCATCTATAGAGATGTCCCAATTTTTGTAATCGTATTACCAGTTATTATGCTGGCAATCACCACTACTATCAGCGGAAATCCTAGATCTTTGCTATGATTCATATTTTAATTAATTTGCAGGTCAAACTCTAAAGGAAGCAGGATTTTCAAAGTTCTCAGGCGGAGAACCGAATAACGCAACGACCGGTGAATACTGTGGTGCTATTTACAGACATGGAACGCTCGATGACCTTTGGTGCGAGAACCCATATGCATTTATATGCGAAAAGGATCCGAACAGTTTAGTGGAAGAAGATGAAACAGAAGACTAATCATTATGATGTAAATTATCACACATAAATAAATTACGTGAAATAACTATTCGATTTTCTTATTTTATAATTTGCACTACGACTGGCTTCAGGGGAATTGCAGAAAATAATTAATTGTCTAATAAATTAGATAGGACTTTCATAAAAAAAATGGGTAATTTAGAACTTAAAGTTGATAAAAGTTTGTAAGTTTCATCATATTTTTTTTCAGCTCTATGTTGTATCCTGCATGTAGCAGGGTATGCAGAGGGACTTTAGTGTTAAGACACTCCGCTCGCCACTTTCCGCCGAATACTGCAGGCGTTGCGTAGCAGAACTCAACACCGCGCTTTGGTCCCGACGCTAGAATAAAGACATGAAAATATTAAATATTTTGTTACTTCGAATAGAAATTGAAACCACAACCTGTCGTGCTTACAGTTACATATGTGCCGCATCACGACTAGATCAATAATCGTAATGACATATTATTTATAAATTTAGCAGAAAACCCATGATAATTTATGGGGATATCTCAATAATACTATAGAACTGGTTATTTACCCAACAGTCAAACGTCATGTTAAAGTCCGTCTTTTGGGTTTATTTTAATATGAGATAACAACAAGAAATCTCCGGAATTTTATATTTATTAAATTGAGTAAGAGTTTGTTTTATTTAGTTGAGTGTTAAAGATGTATTAGCCATAATCTATACACGTCCCATAGATGTACCGAGAACCAACTTTAGAACGAACAGGTGTAATTAACTAGTTCTAATTAATGACTGCGGCAGGCCGATAGCGACCAAATACAGTCATTTGATAGAAATATTTAAAAATCGACTAAAAACTATTGTAAGCTGAAGGAATTAAATACGTATAGAAAATTATATAAAGCCAAATGCGATTGTTAACACGAGGGTTGTCGTTTCCACTCTGAGGAAGAAAATAACATAAACATAAAAACTCTTTATTTCATACCATATTCAACATATTTAACAAAAACAAAAAAAAAATCGTACAAAAAATAAATGTGAAAGGGCGGCCTTGTCACTAAAAGTGATCTCTTCCAGGCAACCTAATCTTAGAGGAATCAATTTAAAGAGAGGGCATGGCGCGATCAAACATATATATATTTATACACCTGCATAAATACTATCTCATAAACTACATAGAATACACATACATAATAAAAATAAATAAATAAATAAGTAAATAAATAAATAAATAACAATTACGTCGAAATATATAAAAATACTACATACTAAGATAGTAATTTTTAACTTTATATTTAAATATATTTAAAGATTTAGACTGCCTTATAGCTCGCGGTAAGGTATTCCATAGCTTCGCAGCTTGGACAGTGAATGACTCACTGTAGCAACGGGTACGACACAAACGTATTTCCAGGACATTATCACTTTGGGATCGGAGAGTTAAGGCAAGACGGGATTCAGAGCCGAGAAAGGTAAAGCGTTCTTTAAGGTAAGTTGGAGTTTCAGGATGGAAGAGGATAGAGTAGAGAAGAGTTAGAGTATGAACATTCCGACGTTCTTTGATAGGAAGCCATCCGAGCCTCGATCGATGCTCACTGATATGATCGAATTTCCTCACTGCAAAGATAAATCTTATGACAAGAATTTGTAGGCGCTCTAATTTCTTGAGTAATTGCTGCGATACATCCAGGTAGCAAGTGTTCGCATAGTCTAGGATGGGTAGTAAGAGTGAGTGTGCTAGGGTTATCTTAGTTTTTATCGGTAATAGATGTTTCCATCTTTTCAGCCTACCCATAGCGCAGTACAGCTTGCGGCTTAGCTCAGATACTTGAGGTGTCCACGAAAGAGTGCTGTCCACCTTGATACCTAGATTTTTTACGGTGTTGCAATACTCCAATTTACAGGTGTCGTAGATTATAGGTGGAAGGGAAGGGAGATCGATTTTGGATTGGATTTACAGACAAACCATATGATTTGCTCCAGGTATTAATGGTTTGCAGGTTGGAATTAACTTGACTAATAGCTTTAGCAATATCATCTACCTTGGTGGTCGTGTAAATCTGCAAGTCATCAGCGTATACGTAAAACGGTAAGGATAAAAGCTTAGTAACGGAATTGATGAAGATGGAAAAAAGTAGAGGAGAAAGTACTCCACCCTGAGGAACACCAGCATAAATACTGCACACAGACGACTGCTTATCATTTAGCCTAATGTATTGCTCCCGTCCATGTAGACAGGCGTGAAACCATTCAATAGCTTCTGAGGAAATATTAATAGATTTTAGGATAGCTAAGAGAATCTCAAAATCGACAATATTAAAAGCGTTTGAAAAGTCCAGAAGGATAAGAATAGTGATTTGTTGATTATCGATTCCAAATCTAATATCGTCGTTGACCTTATTTAATGCCGTGACAGTGCTGTGTCCAGGGCGGAATCCAGACTGGAAGGGAGATAGGATGTGATTTTTGATCAGGAAGGACAAGAGCTGTTGGTGGACTATACGTTCTAGTACTTTGGAAAGGAACGGGAGGATAGAGATCGGACGATAGTCTGTAAATGAGGAAGGATTAGATACTTTAGGTATGGGAATAACTATCGCCTGACACCAGGAATCAGGGAAAGTATTTGAGGAAAGGGAATGGTTGAAAATGTGACAAAGGACAGGAAGTACAAAATTAATACTTAAAGTAATCATCCTTCGGCTGACTTGATCGCTACCAGTAGCATCAGATTTAATGGCGAGTATATGTTTCTTCACGTCGTCAGGAGAAACAGAAGTCAATCGTCGTTAATTTCTTGATTTAAGTGGCAAAATGAAAATTCTTTATTTCCCAAGTGGGCACCGAATCTAGTACTATCGCGCTTACACTGACACCGACAAGGTTGTACCACTACGCCCCGACGGCCGCAACATTAGCAATTCTCCTCCTCCCAATTACATTGATTTATGCTTACACACTCGCTAACTCTAATATAACTTAAAATTATTCAATTTGTATAACTCCCATTAGCAATGATCGCAGATAAGGCTCGTTTCGGGGATCATTGGATTTGATTTATTACTACGATACGACAGTATCTTAGGTCGGTTTAGCACTTTAGTATTGATTTGTTGTGTTAGTTTCATGAAAAGATTTCGTTAGAAGATATACTGTAAAGATTATTCGTCACTCTACTTAAATTATGAAACAAGAGTTAGTGTTATTATTAGACTAAATCGAGGTACTGTTTTCATCTCTGGACTGGTGCAGTAAGAAAACAAGCATACCTACATACAGTAAGTAAGAATCATCACCCTTCGTGCTCGACGTAATTCAATTTCTTTCTTCAATTTCTATTAGCTTAACCTACAAAGTTGTAATATTGTTATAAAGTAAACCATTATTATATAAGGTATATATGAACAAATAACATCCATCTTTAAACTTCTGTTTTTAAGATGGACAAAGACAGAGAACTCTGTCTATAATAATATGAAATGCCTAAGAAGATAAAAAAATGAGAAAAATACACATTCCGTTTTATGTAACGACACATAAAAAAACTTAGAAAATCTATGTAGTTTCTGTTCTGTGTAACGACACATCTGAGGCATTCACGAGGTATCAACGAGGTGAGATAGGCCGCTGCATATTTCAACAGCCATTAGCTTGCCTCTTACTGAACACGTCCAAAGAGTAGAATAAGCTCAATAAAACTTAGAAATGTTGTCGACTTATACGTTTATTTTTTATTTTACGTTGTTTTGTTTTAGTTATTTATGAATTCGAAGTAAAAAAATATATCTATAGCATATCTATATATTATGAATTAATAGATTTCGTGTACTTGGATTTTGCCACTCAATATACAATGCCTCCAGAAGTCGGTGGAAAATGGGGAATAGAAGTTCTCAATGGTAACGGAATGTTTTAAGACTAGGTTCCCTCGTTCCCTCTGGCTACCTTCCTCCTCATCTTATATTATAATATTTGGGGATCCATACCTCCAAAAACGAAATTATTTTTCATAACTTACATTTACGCCTCTTATAAAATCAGATAATACCTTTCGTTGAACTCTCAGTTCCGTGAACAACATTAGACGTTTATACACCGGCACATCTAAAGAGACACATAAAAAGCTATATTCATTCGTACAGTTATTGCCTCTTCTCTATTAAAAAATCACAAATAACAAACAATTTAAATAAACAACATTTTTTTTAGCTTCACACTGTCTGTAAACTGATTTGCCTCGATAGTAGAGCGAGAAAATGTAAATATTATTATTTTTTATTTTCCTCGAGTGAAAATCGAACCCAAAACCTGTCGTTTATCGAAAATTATGTACCCCTGTGCCACGACAATAAAACTTCAATACTTAAAATAAACATGGCCATTTCGGTTCCCTCAACCTCGTTTACTTTAAGCTCTTATTAGGTGAAACAATCCTTGTAATAGGATCATTACGACATTTCGAAACACTCCAGCATCAGAACGCTAGTGAAATACAATAAACATTACACAAACGAAGCCTATAACCGTTGCCGTTGTGAGGTTCTTGGGAAGGATTTTATTTACGAAACGTGAGGAACATTTGCGAAATATGTATCTATGTAACTAAATATGCTTTTGCGTTTCTTAGATTTGGAATTTAGTACTGTTTTTCATAACATGTCGGAACACAAATGAAATTTTCTGCTCTGTCACTGTTAAAGCCTCTTGGATATGATGTCTAAATAAACCCTGATGAAGCCAGAATCTTGATTATAGAAGTTTAATTCAATATATATATATACGCGAACGAATGTTACATTTTCAGGCAAAAAATATTTAATGAATTAATTAAATTTTGTACACATACTTTCAATTGGTCCTATTAGTAATAAGTTCTTTTAGTTTCACGCAATATCCCGCTCATAGAAGATTAGTTAAATGTAACCTCAGGATCTCGTCTTAAAACACTCCGTTCCCACTAAGACACTTCCGTTCCTCAATTTGCGTGTCGAGTGGCAGAAGTGGCAGAAGTCAACACCGCGCTTTGTTACCAGGGCCAGAAATTAAAAAATATATTTTCCATTCCTTCGAGTGGAATTAAACCCACAACTGTCGCGTTTATAGCTTGTACTCATGCGCTACGACGACCACAAACTAATAAGAACTTTTGGATTCAATTTCTATTTTGCTGCCATTACCTTAAAACCTCTTTGGACATAACTCATTTTTTTTTAATATAGTGTATGTATACATGTAATACATACTCGTACATGTCAGTTCTAAATACACAAACAAGAATTTCAATTATTAGAAAAAATAATAATACTATTATCTAAAATGAACGTAAACAGCGAGGAAGAGATATATATGGCTGGAGAAGAACAATCATTTAAAAGTGATGTGAATTTGATGATCACCGATGACGAAGATGGCTACAGTGACTTTGGCGAGCCTTTTGTGGGACAACGTTTGTTGCTCGATTTCAAATATGATGAAAGTAAATTTGCACATATCCATATACATTTTATTTAGCTTCACGATGTATCCCGCATATAGCGTGTAGGCAGAGGGATCCTGGAAACCTTGTATTAAGGCACTTCCGTTCTCCATTTTGCGCCGAATTCTAAGGAATTATGTGTAGAGTAATGGAATTCAATGTAACGCTTTGACTCGCAACCAGAGCGTCAAAAAGAAAATATAAAATATTTCATTTGCCCGAGGGGGTATCGAATGCACAACCGTCGCGTTTACGGTGACGCCTCATAAAAACAAGTAGGTATTAACAAATAAATTTTAAAATTTAAATCAGAAATATTTTTTCAATAAAGATATTGATAATGAAGAAGTTCAAGCTAAATGTTGTGAATTTTGGGACTTTGTTTACAGTCAACCGGAATTGTTGTTACCTCCGGTTAGTTCGCTTTGTGTTTTTTTCTTTATTTATATTCTAAGTTCTTATTTCTTATAAAATTTAATATAGAACGGACGGAACGGACAGATGTAAGGACAGACAAACATAAAAGTAAACTTGAAAAATAAAATATTTATGAGATTGACTTTCTTACCGGTTAGAATACCAGTTCCTTTTCTGATGACTGTTATATGGAAAGTGCTAACTATTCAATTTCAAACAAATCAATAATTAAGGAGAAGACAGCAGTTTCTATGCTGGATTTAATAGAAACGAAAGGTAAACCAAATAGATAAAGGTAGCATCAGGGATATGTTTTTTTTTATTTTTTTGGTTCACGCTGTATCCTGTAGGTACATAGCTGGGTAAGTAACTTGTATTCCTAAAAAATGTGCATGGAAAACTTAGGAACAGAGTATCTTAACACTAGGCTCTGTCTGCCATGCCTAATACGAAGCTAATACTAAACTATTTAATATTACCTATTTTTTAATTCTTGGTGCCAGACGTGGCACAGGGGCAAAAGCGTGCATCTGTAGCCGTGACAGGTTGTGGATTCATTTCCCATTCAAGAAAATGAAATATTTAAAATGTAAATTTTGCTAACGAAAGCACGACCATTCCCCCAGCACCCAGGGTTCCCCTGCCTACCTTGCTATGTGAGGGTTACAGCGTGAGGGGAAAACAACTGATAGGTTTATATTCTACATTTAATATAACTTTTTTCGCTTATTGGTTTTAAGCAAAATCTTTTTGTAGGTCTTATCGATTGTGCATTTGAATCCAAGATGCCCACCGAGTCCTGTAAAGAGGAACCGAATGAATATATCAACCAAACCTCTATTACTGATACAACTAAAAGTAATTGACTTTAATATTGACAAATAACATTCTGAGACCGTCGCGTCGTGGCGCTATGGTACAGAGTGCGACTGTAAACACTAAGGTCGAGAGTTTGATTTCTATAAATCCACAATTCGAACTCGGCTGTATTTAAGGTTATTGTCTGAAATTGGAGAACGGAGTGTCTTAACACAAGACGCCTCTGCACTACGGCGGTCTCAAATACTTAATACGTGCAAATTGTCTAAAATACTGAGCTAAACTTCTTCAACTAGCCTTTTTTCGTAACATTGTCTTCTTTTATATTGAATCCTAGATCGTTTCAAAATTTCTAACGGAAATAAAAAGAATAAGAAAAAGTCTCAAAACTCAGCTCCTGGAACACTGTACTCGACTTGCCAAAAATTACACAAGTGGGACTTGGAACATCCTAAGTAAGCGCGTATTTGTAAATTATAATAAAATATGTATGTTTATTAGAATATATTTATAAAAAATAATTTAGATATACAAAAAAAAAAATTAGTACCCAACAGTGGTTTCGATTCAATTAGATGGTGTGGCCAATCAAAACTTTACCTCGAACATTGGGCCGAGCGTGAAGTACGGAGTATCCTAACACTAGGTCTGCCCGCTCGTTACGTGTAGGGAATTACAAAAAATATAACAAGAGAATATGAATTTATGGAAACGGAAATAACGTATTCCCCCGAGTGGCGATTCAACCCATAACCACTGTGGTTACTGCCAGGTGCTATCCCGTGACGGTCTTAGTATCTACTATATAGTGTTATATATTGTTACTGCTATTACACAATTCATCAGATTTTTTACTTTCTAGATCCATGGATCCTCCTGGACCCGTTCCAGTCATAAGTGAAGAATATAAAGCAATATCAAAATAATTAATTTGTTTCTGCAATGAGCGTATTTTAATACATTAAATTTCTAAATAATATCGTCTTTTTACTTATAACAACTGCCTAAAAAAATGATCATAGGTTTACATAAAATAATCAATCAAAATTGCTTATATTTTGCAGAAAATATGATTAACAGTTAGGACTCATTCTTCCGCCACCTAACTTTTCTATATTACAACTTATTATAAAAAAAAATATTTTAATGTTATTTGAGGCCATAGTGGCGCAGGGGCATAAGTAAGGCGACAGTTGTGAGTACGATCTCCACTAGGGGGAAAGAATAATTATTTATTAACATTTTCTTTTCTTCGCTCTGGTACAAATACTAAAGCCCGGCGTTGAGTTCCGCCACTCAAAACACAATGCTTCGAAAAATTCGGCGGAAAATGGGAAACGGGAGTTCCCTCGCGCAATATCTGGAATATT
>HE671414.1:157191-180299 GCA_000313835.2 Heliconius melpomene melpomene | reverse complement strand
GCGTGAGTGGCGGAACTCACCGCCGCGCTTGGCCTCTACACCAGAACAAAGAAATAAAAATATTAATTATTTCCTTTCCAAAAGTGGTAATTGAATCCACAACCAGTCACACTAAGATGATAAGTAGTCCTGTGTTAAGACTGGCCTCGAAAAAAAACATTAAAATAAAGAAAAGCATAAGTTTTCCCAATATTTTATATATGAATTTACTGTAACACTATTTCATTTCTTATCTTATTACAGTGCTAAAGAAAACGTATTAAAAATCCATTACGCGCAGGTAATCTATAGAGAGTGAATGCTTTCACTGCCAATAGATTTTTATTTGATTCTTAGAAAGAAATCGAAAATTGATGTTACGAGCGCGAGTGAAGTGATACGTGCCAGAGACGTTTGCCATCGACATTTGGGTCTAGGTCAGGTACTTCTTGACTATCATATCTTTATGTACTTCTTTAACTGGTAGCAGCTTCACCTTTTTAGAGATCCGTACCTCTAAAGGTTAAAGCAGTAGTAACGGAACCTTCTTTTCAGATTTTTACATTTACAGTAAATTGTTTTTTTTTTGTATAGACCACTTATTACAGGTATAAAAGTAAAAGATACTCGTAGGACAATCATTCATTAATATCTAATTATATTTTCAAAGTATTTTACGAAGTCGCCGGGGCGCCGCAGCAAGGCCTTGTCTTTGACTTTGACTTTGGTAAAGCACGGTGTACACTTCGGCCACTTAACACGTATTATATCTCGAAAATATCTTAAAAATTAGAGAACGGAGTGTCGTAACACTAGGTTCCCTCTGCCTACCTTGCTGCTAGAGTGAGAAACATGAAAAGAAAAATATTGTTTCTATCAAATAAATGGTTGAAAAATTCTCTTTGATCCTTACAACGTTTTTACATAGACACAATCTTTTTCGGGATTTGATTTTTTCTCTAGAACTCATTCGATTTCCTTTGCGAAATAAAAAAAGTTCACGCATCTGAATATTTACATCCGCTTGAAGTCAACAGGAATCGCTTTACCAAAATTGACAGGAAAAATTGATCCGCGTAATATCCTCGAAAATATTACCATTTGATTGAATTTGTTACAATATTTTCTTTATTAGTAGGTATACAATTTCGTAGATATTAAGAAAGGATAGTAGCGATATATGACAAGTGAAAAGATATGAAACTTAAATGACTATACACGATGTTTGTGGATTCGATTCCCATTTAAGATTTTTTTTCCGTTTCATGCTTTAGTGCAGGGCAGTAAGTAGAGAGATTTTAACGAAATGTAGAAAAGTATAATTTTTAGATTTCGTAATGTAATGAAACTTAACAAAAACAAAAAAAAAATATGTTTCTTTTTCTTCGCATTATTTCCCGCACATAACAGGGCAGGCAGAGGGAACCTGGGAATCTAATGTGAAGAAACTCCGTTCTCCACTTTCCGCTGAAGTGTGAATGAACTCAACACCGCTCTCTTCCTCGTTACCCGAACGAAGAAAATAAAATAATTGATATTTAATTTCTTCGAATCGAACTCACAACCTGTCACGTTTATAGTCGCACGCTTGTGGCCCTACACCACTACTGGTCTCACTTACACAATATAAACACTGGAATCTTTAATCTTACAAAAATTGCTCCTTCAGTCTCGGAACAGCTTTGAATTTCGAAACCCAACGACTAATATTTTCACCTGATAATATAAAAAAACGTTTTTTATTAAAATATTGGCCTGTTCCATTAAAGTAACTGATACGCGAATCGAGACCCCACACCTGAAAAAAACAGGAAATTTAAAAGGCCTCGCTATCTCTCTCTCGTATAAAATTTTGTACACATATAGCATATTTTCGATGATAAAAATTTAAATAACAAAACATTTGACAATCTAACAGAGACTGTCGGTCTGTCAGCAAATTATTTTGTGTTGAAATTCAAAATATATTATAATTTTCTCTGAACGAGCCTGACGCAGCATTTTGCGGATGTGACGCAACGAACTTCCTCGCACATTTGTAAACCAATGCTTTATTACAAGGTACTTGTTACATTTCCACGAAATTATATGTACAATTTTGTTTATTTATTCTATTAGCTTTATACTATATCCCACTTGAAAGCCCAGGGTAGGTAGAAGGAACCTAGTGTTAGAACACTCCGTTGCCTCCGTTACGCCAAATTTACGAGACATTGCTCATTGAGTACTAGAACTCACCATAGAGTTGACGCGAGAGCTAAGAAATGGAAATATTAAGTAATTCATTCTCACGAATGAGAATCGAACCTGCATCGCGTCGGGCTTACAGTCACGCGGTACCACTGTGCCACTACGGAATCATATACAAAATTTCTTCCTTATATTTTTAAATATAAAGCCTGGAACCGCGAGCATTTTACATACACGCGAATATGCGGTCCATTATTCACGTCCAGGGTTATGGGAGCTGGGGAGGTACCGTCACGTACTGTTTGTTGTGTATTTCAAATGGTTATTTTAAATTGTTTAAAATTTATGATCAGTTCAGAGAAATAGTATAGTTGGAACCTAACTGAAGTTATTACTTAACTGGATTGGCTGGACTCGAATTGCTATGCTGGATATTGTAGGTTTGATCATGATTTACAATAAATTTGTGTAATGATTATATTATAATAGTACTCTATTCCCTTGTTACAAAACAAAAGAGAACGGAGTGTCTAAACACTATGTTCCCTCTGTCTGGGTTGCTGTGCAGGATACAGTATGAAGCTAAAAAGTATGTGAATTATTTAAAACGAATAATGGTATTATGCTTATTTTATATTGTTTTTCGTTAAATATATATTGATTTAAAGCAATTTAATTTAAGACAGTATAAACTCTTGTTGTGACGCAGTTATTATGCATGAAAAAATGTTAAAAATTATTATATTAGAATCTTAGAGTTTTAGTTTCGCAGTCCAAATGAATTGGGAAAACAAAATTTCTATCTATACTCCCACCAAAGTTCTATGTTATCGATATATAAAATTCAATAACATATAAATATTAGAGTATTCACGTCAAAATAGCGGAGAGACAGTTGGACGTGTTTCTTTTTCTTTTGCTAAGTAAAAAAGTAAATATATTTTTAAGTAAGGCTTTATTTCTTTATATTATGTATTTTGTTAAAGAAACCAAATATATATTTTTTTATATTTCTGTGTATCCCACTAAGTATAGCTCGTGCTAAGCTAGAAGAATTTGAAATAAGTTTGGCGTTTCAATGGCTGTATTAATGTGAATTATTATCTTTGTTAGACTTTTTTGGCCTTTTTTAGGGTTCCGTACTTCAAAAGGTAAACGCTTATTTACAAACCCTTATACAATCACTTTATTATCGGTCTGTCCATAGACTGCTATGCGTTAATGGGATAGTTTTCGTAGGATAAGAGGTCAAATCATCAACGAAAACATACATATATATTTTTACACATAAAATGGTAAGGAAACAGTATTTATATTTAATTTCTCTTCCTCTACTAAGAAGCTTTCTGGACAATAAAGCGTCAGATTCTATATAATATATTATTTTATTATTTCTGTTTCTTTGCATTTAAGCAAGCTAAAAGAAGAAATCCTAACAATTTGTTTCGAATGGAAATTTCTTTTAAAGAATGTCTCTATTGAAAACAGTAGAAAATTAAATTCTGTATGAAATTTAAATTCTTTATTCTCAGGTTAGTATTTTAGTTTATCTTCAGAGAGTTAGAGGAGATGTAGTTATAAAGTATATTCAAAAGATGATGTCCTCCCAGACGTATCCGTCGACGGCGACACACTGTTATATTTCGATTAATTTATATTTCGACGTTCGTGAGCGCGAATGTGACTTGCAAAACCAAATTTATTTTTAAATATTCGGTCACAGATAGCGCAGTGAAGCTGCCCATTATCATTATAAGTGTAGTTATAGGAGGGCTTGGGTCGAGTTTTCAGAAGCTGGCGTTTGGCGTCAAGATGTTCGATGCGCGCGCGTTCAAAATTAATAATACCCGTTTTGATAGCATTACGCCACTCCGGTCTCTGAGTAGCAAGCTCCTCCCAAGAATCGCAAGATATTCCACAGGATGTTAGGTGGCGTTTCAGAACATCCTTGTAGCGTAGAAATTGTCCTCCGGGTTTGCGCTTTCCTGAGCTAAGCTCTGAATAAAAGACTGACTTTGGCAACCTTGAGGAGTCCATACGCACAAGGTGTCCAGACCAGCGTAGTTGACACTTCGCTAGCAGACTCTCCATACCGGCAATTTTCGTCCGACGAAGAACTTCAGAGTTAGAGACACGATCCTGCCATTTCAAACGAAGGATGGTACGGAGACACTTCATGTGAAAGACGTCAAGACGTCTGATGTTACCCTTGTACAGACACCAGGTCTCCGAGGCATACAGAAGCAGGGGTATTATTATTGCTCTATAGACGGCAAGTTTTGTGTGAAGCTTTAGGTCGTGAGACTTCCATACTCTTTGGTTCAGTTTACCAAAAGCAGCAGCGGCTTTGGCGATTCGCGCAGATATATCAGACTCGAGACGATTGTCGTTACGAACTAGACTCCCTAAATACCGGAAGGTATTGACTTCGACTAGTTTTTTTCCACCTAAGTAGACAGCAGTTTCACTAGCAGATTTTCCCCTTACAGGCTGTTTCAGAATCTGAGTTTTTGACGCGCTGATTACAAGGCCGAATTTTCGACAGGAGTCGTCTAGATTGTCGACGTATCTTTGCAGATTCTCCATACTGTCAGCCATAAGGCAAACATCGTCTGCATAAAGAATTTCCAGTATAGATGTCCGCTGGATTTTATGTTTTGCTCTAAAACGGGTAAGGTCAAGTACATTTTTGTCCATACGAACATTTAGCGAAACACCATCATTGCAGTTCCTAAGGGCATCCTTCATAACCGCAGCAAAGTATATAACAAATAAGGTTGGAGCCATTACACAGCCCTGTTTCACTCCGCTTGTTACATTAAACTGTTCTGTAAAGTCGTTTCCGTGGCGTACGCGGGCCATCATGCCTTCATGAAATTGACGCACTAAATTTACGAACTTCGCAGGACAGCCATATTTCTCGAGTACTATCCAGAGGGCAGATCTTGGTACGCGATCAAAGGCCTTTTCCAGGTCCACAAAACACATGTAGAGGTCACGGTGTTGCTCAAGGCTTTTTTCTTGTAATTGTTTGACAACAAAGATGGCATCAACCGTCCCTCGATTTGGCCTGAAACCACACTGGGTGTCGGGAAGGAAGTATTCAGCTAGCGTACACAGGCGCTTGTTGATGATATGCGCCAGGATCTTGCCAGCCACTGAAAGCAAAGCAATTCCTCTAAATGAGCTGCAATCTGAGAGGTCCCCTTTGCCTTTGTAAAGCTTAACAATAGTAGCGTCCTTCCAGTTTTGTGGAACAAGCTCATTGACCCAAATTTGTTGAATTAGGGCAAACAGTCTAGATTTAATGTTTGGTCCTCCGTATTTAAAAACTTCTGAAGGAAGACTATCTGCACCTGGTGACTTGCTGTCTTTCAAACCATCTATCGCGGAAACAAATTCTGCAAGTGACGGTGGCTCATCCAACTCAGACGCGACAGGCAAGTTCTCAAGGGCATCGATATATTGTAGATCCACTCCTTGACTACCGGGATTGAGCACTTCATCAAAATGCTCAGCCCAACGAAGGAGAACTTCTGCGGGATCAGTCAGCCTCTTGGTCTTATCTCGCGAGTATACTGGGGCTGTCTTCCTAGTCCGAGGTCCAAAAACGCACTTAAGTCCCTCGAAGAATTTAGCAGTATGGTTTATATCTGCCAGCCACTGTAATTCTTCGGATTTTCTGATCCACCAGTTATCTTTTAATTGGCGCACTTTTATTTTAAGTTCCTGCTGCATAGATTTTCGTTGTCCAGAGTCAACAGTGCTTCTCAAAGTAGTTCTGAAGTTCTCAACAAGCTTTAGTATCTCTTCATTAGAATTATCGAACCAATCTTGGTGTTTCTTTTGCAATTTACCAATAACTCTTTGTGATACTTCATGTAGGGTCTCCGCGTACAAACGCCATTTGCCATCAATGGTTGAGTCACCATCAGCACTAGACATGGCGTGATCAAATTCTGCGTCAAGGAGGAGCCGAGTGTCCTCGTCGTTTATTAACTTTGTAAAAGCTAGTTTCGCTGGAGTTTTATGTTCTGCGCTGCGTGGGGGCTTGTAGTTAAGCCTCATTTTGCATCGAATGAGACGGTGATCTGTCCAACCCTGGGCACCACGCATCGCTCTTGTGATAAGTACATCCTTCAGGTCACGCCTTCGAACTATGATGTAGTCAAGAAGATGCCAATGGCCAGAGCGCGGATGCATCCAAGATGTTTTGTATTTATCAGGTAGCCTGAAGAACGTATTTGTGATACTAAGCTCAAATTCCGCACATAGAGTTAACAATGCAGTACCATTAGTGTTGCACTTTCCGATACCGTGCTTGCCCAGTACGTTTCTCCAAGCTATGTGATCTGTCCCAACACGCGAGTCGAAATCTCCGAGAAGAACAATCTTATCCTGCTGCGGTAGGTTGAATAGGACTGTACGAAGGTCTCCATAAAATTTGAATTTATCTTCATTTGATGAGGTCAAGGTAGGAGCGTAAATGCTAATGAAATGCAGGTATTTACCAGGTCTTACATAGAGTCTCAGAGTCATGATTCTATCACTGATGCCTTTTGGAGGTTCAATTAGGGATCTAGCTATCTCATTTTTTATGGCAAAATCTACACCACTAGCGGATCGCTCTGTTGCTGGTTTACCTATCCAGTAGTATGTAAACCCACCGAGTCTCTCACAGAGCTCGCCACTGTCTGCTAGATGCGTTTCACTAATTGCAGCGATATCGATGTTATAGCGGGACAGTTCACGCGCAATGAGCGCTGTTTTTCGCTCGGGACACAAGTTGTTCTCGTTGTCTAGCAAAGTTCTTACATTCCAAGCAGCTATAGTAAAAGGTTTCGTATACTTGTGTTTCTTTCGACCGCATTAAGGTGGTGACCGGGCGACCGCGGTTTGCCGACCGGGAAAAAGTGAGACGAACGTTGTTTAGGCCACCTTTTCTAGGCTCCTCCCCGGATTGGGGAAAGCAGTGCGATCCCTAAATAGGGCTGCTTTGTCAATGGGCGAGCTGCCGAACCAGACTTCCGTCTCAGTCAAGTCATGAAACGACCATCACCGCTCAACCGCCTACGTGCAGAGATCCAGCTAGGGACCAAACTCACCAGATCAGTACCCCACCACCAGTCTCCATCGCCGTAGGACTTTGCTCATTGTCCGAATTATTGCCAGGTGTCATCTGCGTGGGAATATGTTATAGTACGTAAGTGTGTGCGCAAACACAGACGCACTCTCTCGTCCGCCCGCTCCTTCTTCCAATGGAACGGAGTACCGCTACGATCAGAGGAACGATTGGATGCAGTGTCTGACCGACGGTAACTGCACGCGCCCTCTACCGTCGCCCTGGGCCATCCACCTTGCCTTGCTGGATCGCCATCTCCGCCAGGCCCTTTTGCATTAAGTGATTGATAGACAATGCGTGCAATGCAATAAACAAAACTACTGGACGTAGAAAGCTTGCCATCGTAGCCAAAAATCAGCTTCACGCACGTAGCAGGATAGGCAGAGGGAACCTAGTGTTTAGACACTCCATTCCCCACTTTCTATGTGTGTTGCGCGCTTTGCCTCGTCACCAGATCGAAAAAATGAAAATGTGGGAATCAAATCAACACGTAATGCGTTTACAGTCGCAAGCTTTAGCTCCTGCACCACGACTGCTCTCAATGTGAAAATACAAAGAAAAATACTTATTAATTGCTTTTAAACATCGATATGTAGGTATATATATATACTTTCACGTTTAAGTGAAATGTTAGTTATTATTTATAGTACATAATTATGTCAAACATATAGTGAAAACACTTTATAATAATAATAAAATTGAAAGCTTAAACGTTATATAGAATGGTAATATTGTTGTATATAATAATCTTATAGATACATATGTGGGAAATAATATAAAATCATAGATTTACATAATTTCTTATATTTAATAATTTATATATTTTTTTTAAATTCTTACTAGAAAGGAGGATTGATTTAAAAGAAATATATATACATACATATAACTAAATATAAATAAGTCAATTTATTCTCACGATACACTGTCCTCTATTAAATATAAAGAATCCATATAAAAAGTAAGAAAATGCAATAAACTAAAGGTATTTCCATCGGTTCTAAATATAACAGTGTCATTGAACCATCGCCGCTCGTCAGCCTCCACATGACATGGGGGTAATTTGCTACTATAGTTTAAACTGTTATTATATTTTTTTTTGTTTCACGCTGTATCCCACACATAACAGGCTAGGCAGAGGGAACCTGTGTAGGCAGAGGGAATCTGTCTTGTGGAAGTCAAGTTGTGGAAACAAGAAAATCGGGAGACGAACCAATAAAAGGCTGTGCCGCTATGCCATGATATCCTTAACATTATATTTTATTATAATGTTTTGCCTAAATACTATAGAACTAGCAGTCCAAACGCGGCTTCGCCCGCTTAAATTAATAGTCGTTGCTACAGCTAAATTGAAGCCCATAAAGTTTAATATAAATAAGTTCAGTAGTTATTGCTTGAAACTAGAACAAACATCCATCTTTACAAGCTTTCACATTTATAATATTAGTAGAATATAAAACTTACGGGAAACTTAGCAGAGTGTGTATGGAGAGTGGCGGGCGTGGAGGGCGCCGGAGCACCGGGCAGGGCCGCTTCGGGCGCCGGCGGCATCCTGTACGGTGGTACTGTTTCACTCGGGCCTAGAAACAAGAAATATTTTAATTGCTTAAAAATACAGCTCTTTGTTGTATCCCATATAGAAGGGAAGGTAAAGGGAACCTAGTTTTAAGACAATCTGTTTTTCGTGCATCGCGATATTTTCGAAAGATTGTATGTTGGGTGGCGAGCGAGAATAAAATTTACATAACCCTTCTTTCTGCTTTGCCGCAGTCAGGTAATAAATAGATATCAGTAAAATTATACCACTCATTTCAATTGAAAGAATAGATACGTGGTACAATTTATATAACTGTGTGTGGAGAAACGATCATGGCTTACAATGTATGAAGCATTGTTTCTTTAGAACTCTATATTGCTTATAGAAAACAATTATGTATGTATGCAGGTTTACTTTTAAATGTTTATTAGATACAATGTTTGTTACAAACATACATACATATATTACTAGGTACTAGTTTTTACAAGCGAATTCACCTACATGGTCGAAAGGACATAACTAAATACTGAACTATATATATAATAGAGTATGTATGTTGCGTTTCTCGATAAATCGATTATCTAAACATAAAAATATTTTTTACAGAAAAGATTTTTAGGTATTTTCTAAGCTGATGTGTAGGCAGAGGGAATCTGGAAACCTAATGTTAAGACACTCCGTTTTCCATTAAGATATTTCCGTTTCCCACTTTCTTAAGAATAAAGTAATTATAAAAATTACTTTTTCTTCAAAATTTTAAATTCTTAAAATTTTTATTAAGTAATGTTTATATTTGTGGCTAATTATTAACTTACACTACACTTTTATTTATCTCACACAAGACATGAAGTATAGAAAATTGAAAGTGAATGTAAAACTATTAAGTGGTCTTAGACTTTCCGATTTCCATAAAAATAAATCCAGTCTAACTGGTAGGTACCTAATGTTTTCACATTTCTCACTTTTTCCAGAACAAGATGAAAATATCAGAACTGACCAGTTTATTATTGTAAAAGGTAACTTGCCTAATGACCAGCCATTGAAGGAAATATCAGACATCTTTATTATGGATTTAAAGCCTTTAACTTACAAATATTTTCATTAGTATATATAGTGAATTTTAACTAGATATCACGATTGTATTTTTTGTTTTTTTTTTTTAGTTTCACGCATACAACAGAGTAGGCAGCGATAACTTAAGACAGAGACATTACGTGTCAATTGGTGGAACTTAATATCGTTCTTTGTTTTCATATAAATCGTTATTTAAAAACATTTAAACTACATTTGTGTTAAGGTAAACTGAGGGTTATATTTTTGTTTCAACAGGTCCAAGTGTCGGGACACTCTGTTCATTTCTCTCTGCCTAATTTCAATAAATTACATGTGAAGTGTTACCACTTAATACCTGGGACTCGTGACCCATGTGCTGGTTCCCTTCTACGAATATAAGTATTAAATATTAGAAAAGGATAACATACTATTATGTAAATAATATATAAACAATTGTATTGTACGTACGTTTAAAAATTATATATTAACTTGACTTGGATTAGCTACGATTTCTAATCTCGAAGTAATCTCGTTCAGACAGTTAGCATCTAAGTAGTTAAGTATTGCAAGGCTAGAACTGGTGCAGTAAATTATAGTAATTTCCTTGAAATAAACATTTATTTGAACATCTTGCGGATGTTTAACTGAATAACTGATTGCTGTTTTTACACGAAAGATATATGAGAAAAATTTTTTTTGAGGGCATTTATCAATCAATGTTTTACATTTAAATCTTTTATCTGTCGCATCGTAATCGATTTAAATGCAGTTTTCACTATTATATTATGGTATTTAATATACATTACAGAAACTTTAATTTTCTCGTTATTAAAGTATTAATTAAAAATGAATACTTATTTATTTTTCAGATTGTGATATAAAATAAATAAGAAAGAATACCACGAAATAAAGTTTGTCAAACATCAAAACTATCATAGTCACCGGACCAATTACAGACGAAATCGTAGACATAGCTAGCTATGAATAGTACCTTGTAACTTAATTTATTTCACATTTTATAGCACGACGAAGACAGTTTTAATGGTTTAGGAATTTCCTCGAAAGTATGGACGGAGTGTTGACATCCGTTAGTTTTGAGAAATCACATCCTTTAAATATCAGCAATATCATGATATATAAGTCGATGTTAATTTGTAACGTATCTTGGTAGAACAACACATTACAGTAAAGTGAAAGAAACACTTATGGAAGTTTTCTACCAAATTCTGAAGGGACTGCGTGTTGAATGGTGAAACACAACGCCGCGATCCGCCTCATTACCAGAGCGAGGAAATAAAAATCTTCCGCAACGTGTTAACATGTAGCCTATATCTTACATTAATGGATTAGTCCTTCTAAAACAAAAATATATTTCCAATTCAAATCAGTTGTTCCTGAGATAAGCACGCTTAACCAAACAAACAATACTAGTATGTAGTAGAGTCCCCTACAAAAACTCGGTGGAACTCCACTTTATTATACAACAAACTGTCTAACGGTGTCGCAATCTTCTCACCGATCACCATCTCTAAAGGAAGTGCATTTAGCCACTCGCCTTTTATGATTGGAAGCGGTAACATACGAAATAAGGTTAAGCAATTTTAATGCAACTCTGTAAATGGATGATTGATTATATATGAAGTTAGCAAGAAATTAATTTATATCTGTAAATTGTATGTATATGTATGTATGTATATGTCCAAGTTCAAGTATTTATTTTTTTCCATCGTGGTTTTGATTGATGGCGATTAATATTGTTATTATTTTCCACTTCATACTGTATTCAGCATATTGCAGGATAGGCAGAGGGTGCCTAGTGTTAAGTCTCTTCGCTCTCCTTTCCGCCGAATTCTGGAGCTATTGCGTGTTGAGTGGCAGAACTCAACGCCACACTTTAACTCGAGAACATAGATAAGACAATGAAAATATTAAATTATAATTCTCGATTGGGAATCGAATCCACAATTACAACACTTCACCACGCTGGCCTCACGCAAGGGATGCAAGAAGATAAACATGAACATAATTTGTATGTATGTTACGTAACGGCCTATCTGTCAGATACCTAGAAAACATGAAACGCATCCTATCTGAATATAGAGATTATGTTTTAAATATAAAGTACTCTAGCATGTAAGGATTGCACTAGTCTTGGGAATAGAAGAAGTGGTTACACCCGTTTGGAGTGTTGGTGCAATTGAAACGTCGCTAACTAGAAATGCATATTACATATATGATAATCTATGTAGAGACTCTGCTGGTTTACTTAAAAAACATTATTTAAATCTGCAACTTTATAGCCTATATCAGGACAGGCAGTTCAACAAGACCTACTTTTCAGCTTTAGAATAGAATAGACTAGGATATTCCTTATTGCACACAAAATATACATCAGCTGTATCCCGCATTTAACAGGGTAGACAGAGCGAACCTGGGAACCTAGTGTTAAGACAACATTTCCATTAAGATCGTTTTGCCGAATTACGGAGGCATTGCGGGTTGAGTGGTGAAACTCAACTTTTTACCTCGTTACTAGAGCGTGGAAATATAATATAAAATATTTCATTTCCTCGAGGGGGAATCAAATCCACAACCAGTCACGTTTACAGTCGCAATGACTAGCCTCTTTAAAAAATATAAAACATCCAAATTACTCTAATAGAAGTATAAAAGGATGCTTATACCCAAAACATAGATATAATAGTAACAAAAGTTTAATTAAGCGATACGTAGCGGTGTACGTTTTGGCAAGTCAGCTGAGGGGCCGGTCCGCAACGGCACTATTTGTATTGACCACTCGACTCTAACTAAAGTTTAGTTGCAGCCGTGACTTCTTTTGTGTGAATATATGTTTTTATGATGTTTGTTAAAATAAAAAAATATTATCCTATGACATTTTTATATGCGAAATAGTAAAAAAAATTGTGTAAATATTAAAAATAACAACATAATATGCACCGACTCTATTCAGATATCATCTCATTATTATATAACATATAATATAGATTAAATATGATAATTTATGCAACATACTCGTAATAGATCAGCCATGTAAATCATTTGTAGATAAGTGTTAAACGAAAGTTCTTATATGTTGTGTAATAGTTTATTGTTACGATATGTGAAGTGGTTACTATAGAGCCGGTAGTATTTTCGTTTAGGACTGACATTATTGAATTTCGTACAGTATATTGATTTAAAATTGAATATAATTAAGTGACTAATTGGATACTTTGATTTTCATATTGATTTAGAGTTGTAAAGACTAGAACTGTCGTGTAAATATTTTATACTTAACTAACCAACTATCTGAAATATTAAAAAAAAATCGAATTAATGAAACATTCGATTATTTTGTACTGTAATTTTAGTAAGAGTACCATGTAATTGTAACGAACCGTTACAACACTGTAAATATAAGTTAAAAAAGCTCGCACTCATTCATGTGTCGCGCGTTGAAGTCTTTTGTTCGACTCATTTGTTATGTTACTTAAGTAGAGTATTTAATATTTATAGTTCGCTTACGATATTTTATATAAATATTCAGTATTATATTTATATTTTAATATGTTACAGTAAAAAACAATTAAATAAAACAATAAAAAAATTTTCGTGCTACTAAAGATTTTAAGAATCTTTATTCTTCGGTCTACTTAATACTACTCTCTAAATTTCTTTGTCTATAAGCTCGATATAAAAGCCACTTAATTTTAGCTATCGGCGTTACAAACCAATTCCAATACACACTCGGGCCGACCCACGACAGGTACACGTTCAAAAGCTGCGAAAGTATTTCCGTTGCATGAAGCTAGTAATTAGCAACATCCATTCAAAATGGAACCATAACAGAATGATATAACATCAATTTTTCTTTATCATCCTCAGACATGTCAGTCTGTCCCTTCTATTACATAAAAAGGAAATCTAAGCCTTACGTAATTTCGTAATAAAGTTCAATTTCTATTGTGTTTCTTATTCAGACTTCAAAAAAGGTTTGCTGATTAAATATGAACTCTACGTCGAAGTTTTAAAGTTAATAATAGTTTGATAATTATAATAGCTTACAGCACCCGTTGACCGACAGATGCGTCGGGCTTTTTTTGTTAGTCATTTCAAAGGCATCTGTTTTGAAGCTATAGCATTAATATGATATGAGGATAGTGTAAGAGTAATGAAAGGAAAGCTTCAATTGATCATTTCTGAAATTTATCATTTCTGCAAATAAAAAAAAATCTTTGCAAAATTATAAATATACCCTAAGACCATTTTTAGAAGAGTGAGTGAGCTGAAATGAACTGGGTGAGCCCAGTATATTAAAATACATTGGTTCAAAGAAATCCAACACCAAAACGCATCTTGAATAATAAAAAAATATAATTTTTCGACTAAAAGTTGCATTTTGAACATAAACTTCTGTTCTTCATTACTCTACTGTGTAAAGAATGCGTCGAGTGTCCACGCTTTACCGGGAGGCGACAAGTCATCGTGACGGACGTGATTTCACTCACAATATTCTATTTACTCGGCGAGACAGACGACAGGCGTGTTATATTATATGTATATAAAATAGTACGTGTGACGGTTACGTTTCAGTGAATTTAGTTTTGCATATTTCTCCTAGAATAATATGTAAATGTAATAGGGGACGGCTATTAGACTTAGAATTTTTAATATCCTCAGTAATTTGTGAAACTAATGCTACAAATATACAAAATATCAAATTTTGTTATCAATTTGGCGTCAAATAAGCTTATAAAAAAATCAGCTTCACCTAACCTAACCTAAGTGTTAAGACACTCCGTACCTCACTTTCCACCGAATTCTGGAGGCATTGCGTGTTGAGTGGCAGAACTCAACGGCGCCCTTTGCCTCGATACCAGAGCATAGAAATGAAAGAATAAATTTAAATAAATATTTAAATTTCGTTGAATGGGGATCGAACCCACTACAAGTCGCGTTTACAGTTACACTTTGTGACCCCGTGACACGACTGGCTTGAAATATATCCATTTAAATAAACTAAATAATATGCGTATAAATAAATCGTCTGTGGCCAGCCTAATTGCCTATTTAAAAATAAATATTTCTTTATGACATTTTACCAGTCACGATTAAGCTTTTTAGATTCAAATTTTCAACTTAATGGGTGATATATGAGATGACTTGAAAGAAAATAAATATATTTTAAAGTAATCTCAAACTCATTTTTCATGAGTAACGAGTTTGACTTATATTTATAAAACGCCTCAAAACTGATAACAAAGCGCTAATAGTAAAATTCATGAAAGAGCTAAAAGCCAAATATTTAGATACATAATTTATCTTAAAAGAAATACTACGCGACTTTTTAGGAAATACCTCAAAAGATTATTAAGATCCTAAGCTGATAAAAATGTTGCCATCTATTTTCTATATGGATTGTATTGATAAAAAAAATACAAAACCATATAAGTACTTATGTTATTTGCAACACTTACAATCGAATCAAATATATTAAAAAAGCTGCAGAATCATTCGTCCATTTAATAAAAGCTCGACACCCATATATTATACTTTATTGTGAAATATGATCGTAAAATTTTACTTTAGTGCAAAATCTTATAATTTATGCCTTTCAAATCTATGCAATTCTACATATTTATTTAATTTTTATCATAAAATTCATATTTTTCAAATAAATAACACAAACTGCTGATGTTTTATTGAGAATAGTATATAGTGAAAGTTAGCAAGAATTTTATTTTTATAAGAATTACTGTGTACTACATACATACGTATCTGACAATATATTTTTTTTCAGTTTCACCTGAACTGTACCTGAAGAAATGTCGACATATAATAAATCAGTAAAGCAGCATCAATTTGATTAATTTATACAATCGAAAATTATATATTCTTTTTATAAGCATGACGGTTGTGGGTTCAATTTCCACTCAGAGCAATGAATTATTTCTATTTCATCATTCTGGTAACAAGAGAAGGCGTGGCATGATGTCTTGGATATTGAGTGGAGATTGGGAAACAGAGTGTCTTAACACGTTTCATCTGCCTTATTCCAAAACTAATATAATCAAAATATATACTGTTAGGCGTTTCCTAAACTATTTAATATTTTGAACTAATCCAAATTTACTACAAAAACCTTTGCTCTTAAACTGTCGACAATATTTTTGAATTATCTAAAATAAGAATATGTTATTGAGATAATACCAACATTTTAAGCTTTGTAAGAAGCTTAAAGAGCTATAAAACGAATTGTAAGGATATATGTGTTCGTTTAAAATTTGTACCATAATAATAAAGGCGTAAACGTAACAAGCGGCTTTTATTTAATATTTATATGTAGTTTATTGATAAGCAATTTTGTAAGCTTCCTTTTTTATATAATTCAAAGTTTCTTGGGAGTAAAATACATACATATTTTTACTTAAAGAGTACATTCTCCACTTTTACGCCGACTTCTTTGAGTCTCTCTCTTAGAAGGACCGGAGGGATCTCAAGTATCTTAGAAGGACCGGAGTATCTTAATACAGGTTCCCAGGTTCCCTCTGCCTATTTCACTATCCATCTATCTACCTTGCTATGTGCGTGTTACAGCGAGGACTATAAGTCGCACGCATATGCGCCTACGCCACAAGGGCCTATAACAATAGCCGTAAAGTTAAATTTAAATAAATACTTAAAAAATATATTTTTCTATGCTTCTACTAAAAGTAACGGAATTTGGAGTGTTGAGAGAAAATCCTTTCATGTCACCACACACGCTAATGGTCAATGGATTTGACATTTCTTAGAGTTTACTCGATATTTAAAAATAGCATTTACTTCTTTAGAATAAAGCTATTTTTTGAATAAAAATTTGGACAGATTTTAAAGAGACAGGTGTATAAAAACTTATAAAATAAGATAAGTAGTTTAAAACCGTTGAAAGGACATAAATATTTAAGTTTCACTATTTATAATAATGTATGTATGATGAATTTACATATAAAATAATGACTCATTCTTATTCATACCCATACATATATTACATAACTTTGTGTAAAATAATAAAAAAATAAATGAAACTTCTATCACAATGTTACCTCTTACCTGCAAGCGAGTATTATTTTAGGTTATTTTATCACTTGTGATACAGCATATTGGCCTACTGCTATAATGTATCAGACAATCTGATTAAACACAAAAATAGAAATAATCTATCGAAATCGTTACTCAATACATCAACAGAAAACACACAAAAGTCTCAATTTAACACAAAATGACACATTTAAACACAAAAAACACACACAATCTTTAAAAAATATAATAAACGTTAAAGACATTCACCTCTGTCAGACGCGAAGTGCGCACTGCTCGGGCGGTTAGAACTCGTTCCGTAGAAAAAACCACCAGCATTCAACGTACTGACCCTACGCCTGTTTACCTCGCTTTCTTGCAACTTCTCAGGTACTAATTGGGTATCTTGATTAGTTATAGGCTTCCCGTATATGGAACCTTTTTGGGTACTCCCTATAACCCTGGGTTCAGGTTGATTGGCGAAGGCATTGACTTTTAAAATTTCATTTGCCTGTATAAGTAATTTTCTCTGAATCACTTCTATTTCTTCTTTAGACGCTTTGGAGTTTAGTGATAGCTGAGCTATTAGGTCGTTTACGTTGAAATTCATTTTGGTTTCTGGGATTTCGTTGTTGTTTTCCTTATCCAATTTCATATCTTCAGGTGGCGTGATGACGATGGCTGGTAATTTTATCTCTTTAGCTTTACCCCGCTTCAGTTTTCTTACAGTTCTGGCCATTACATTGTTACAAAAGAAAAAAAGACACTACCATTTTAATTTTATTTGTTTAGAGAACTAGATTGAACATTTTATTATGATTAAAATCCATCTGCAGTTTCCGTTTTATTGAGACTTTAAAATTTTACATTTTATTTATAGATTTTATTGCGTTTTTTAGTAGTTTTGTAGAATTTTAATTAAGATTAATTGTATTATTCTAAGAAAAGACTAGAGTTGATCGTTTGAGATACAGGTACGAAAGAAACTATTTAAATTCTTTTACAAAAAGTAAATCAGTTTTAAAAAGGTTAAGTGGTTTCAAATCATTGTAACTAGCTACGAACACGCACATTTTAGTGATCCGTTTTAACATGGTCATTGATATTTATGTATATAAAATTAAACTATATTCATCCTTTGCTTTAAAATGACGAAATATTACACAAAAATAAAATGACACTATCGTGGATGCAGACGCCCACGCCCAATAAATAAACGGAAAGTGGAGAAAAGAGTGATATATAGACTCCGCGACTAACATGTTACATACACAAGGTAAGTAATAGGATATTACATGTATTTCAACGTTTATCAGGAAGTAATCAACAGTACATTGTTTTTGTTTAAGCTCATAAAAAGGTATGTTTTTATGTTTGATATACATGACGCCGGCTTATCATAATTATGAAGTCGGTCTCATGTTTTCGATATCTCAAATTTTAATTTGAAACATCATCATCATACTAATATTATAAATGTCAATTTAAGTTTTTTCTTACTCTTTCACGCCAAAAATATTGAACCGATTATCATGAAACTTAGTATGTATATTCTTAGAGGTATTAAAAAGGATTAGATACTTTTTTTTAAGAAAATTTTTTAAAATATACAACATAAAAATAAATTTAAGCGAAGGAAGCCGCGTTTGAGACTATTTTAGGAATTATTTTAATTAGAATATTTTAAGCTTGACTATATTTTCTTTTTCTAAAGGGTGAAAATTATATTATAATCCGTATAGTACATATAAAACGATAGTAATTGAATACAAATTAAGCGCGCCTTGGGATTTTATTTCTAATCTGTAGAGACTATTATGATATATATCACAGATTATGAAATTAGCACACATGTTGAAATATTGTCGTATAAATAAATCAACCATAATTGGTCTAACAATATGCATTGTAAATGTATTTCTATTGTTCTATATGAGAACTGAAATTGATAATAAAAGAAGGCTACTACTAAGACTATTTATTTTAGCTTCACACTGTATCCCGCACATAGTAGAGTATAGGGAATATGAAAACTTAGTGTTAAGACACTCTATTCCACTCCTTCCACTTTCCACCGAATTCAGATAGCATTGTGTTGTGTTGAGTGGCAGAACTCAACAACAGCTTCACCTCGTTACCAGTTTAATATTTATTAAAATTTATACGATTAGTAGTTGATAGTGTCCGGTTTTGCTATACACGATGGTTGAAAATTCTATTTATTTGTAGTAATTATTATATCGACGTTGGATTAATACATAAAAATCAAATAATAAATCTTTAAACTATTAAGAATCTCCCTGTTGATTCGACATAATAGAGAACAAAGAGATACTATATAATGATGAGAGATAACTATGAGTTTTTAACATCACATAAATCACTAAAGGCAGAGGGAAACTAGCGTTAAAACACTCCGTTCCCCCGTACCGCCGAATTTTTGAGACTGCATTTCGAAAACGTAGCGCGGCGATGAGTTTCGCCACAAAGCACGCTATATCTATATATATAAAATCGAAAGGTCACTCACTCATCACGAAATCTCAGAAACTACAAGTGCGAGGAATCTCAAATTTTGCATAGGAGTTACTTATAGGACGTAGGTGCTCGCTAAGACGGGATTTTGCAATATTCGACTTCTAAGGGGTTGTTTTTGGGGTCGAAACTTTGTATGAAACTTCGTTACTACAAATGCTAGGAGACTCAAATTTTGCATAGACGTCACTAAGACGTAGTCATGGAGACAGAAATTAATAATAACATAGTTCACGCGGGTGTAACCGCGAGCGGGCCGCTAGTATTTGATATAGCCAGAATGTGGAGAATAAAATGTCTTTATTACACTAGATTTTCATGTCTACTTGGCAAAAATGCCTCAATTGAAAAAAATAAGAAGATCGTAAATTTCTTTGAAATTCTAGTCATAAAATGGTCTAAAGTTAATCTACTAAGAGTATAATGTTTATTCATACTAATAGTGCGAGTATAAGATTACACAGACAAATTAAAGCGTTTATCTTTTACATCTCATTTAGAGATAACTTTAAAGATTACACATGTTAATTATTGATTTCATTTAATTTATTTTAATATGTATTTTTATTGGAAAAGGTTAACGTAAGATCGTGACTCGACGCTACGGTTGTGGGTTCGATTTCCTCTCAGATTTTCAATTCCACGTTCGGTCAACCCGCAATGTCTCAAAAATTAGACGCTGCGTAGTGTCTAAACACTAGGTTATCTTTGCCTACATGTGCGATACAGCATAAAGCTAATATGTATGAAACTTTTAAGCTTTCTCGTTGAAAATAATGAAAACATATTTTGTCCCTCATTTACGATACATTTTTAAATAATTTCGTTTTAAATGGAATCGAAAGATACACTTTTTGTAATACAGATTAAATAAAATATAGAATCTTATATAATGTATACTTTATAATCTTATATCAATCTACAAGTACTATAATATTTAATCATTTCCAATGCTACTTTATGTGGAGTTTATGAGTCTACAAATATTACTATATTTGTAGAGTAATAAACTCAAGCCAAAACTTAGGGATCGGAATGTCTTACACTAGGGCCTACTTCTACAGAGTAGAATAACCCATTTAATATATTTTTTAAGTAATTGTTAAAACTAGATAACATTACCTGCAAATGAGTCATGAATGAATCTATAAATTTGTAGGTAACTAAGTAATAAATTCTTGATATTTTGATTTCTCGAGATTTTGACGTACCGAACTAAGTTTCTCTATTTAAGTCGTTGGAATTAAATGTGTTTTATTATTTGATAATACAAAAATTAATATAAAATTAAAATATTGAAAACTTTTTTCATTTATACACATATACATAGAATTGAAGTGTATGTCTGTGATTTCAAAATAACTGTTTTCCGTGACACTCCATTCCAATTAAGCCAATTCGGTTTCCCACTCTCCACCTTTCCACTAGACCGAGGAAATAAAATTATAAAAAAATCCATTTATTCGGTTCTGTCTTCGAAACAACCTCACGCTTACAGTCACACGGCCTACCCTCAACAAATTGAAAGTGAAACTACAATTTTCAAACCAAAACAGTCTTTAGTATATGGGTCATAATCAGAAAAGTGGACATTTTCGAATTCGTAACGTAACTGATAAGTAACAACACTGATAATGTTTGTTACGAAACTGATGATATAAGGCATTATACACAACAAAATAAGGATATTATATGAATAAAATATTGTTTTTTTATTTAATGAGACACAGATTAAAATTTTAAAGATTCAATCGTTGAATTAACAGATTATAAATGTAAGAAGAAAACATAACAAACTGACAATATTAACAATATAATAATGCTAGTTAGTAACGTAATAAACTTATATTTCTAGTTAGAGATCACAAAGTTAATTAAATCCACTTTAAAATATATCAAAATTTGAGTCGTTATCACAGGAATTAAGTTTAATTCTTTGTAAGTGTTTATTCCGCATATCTTCATATTTAATAGGATTGGTCTTTTTAAGACGTTCTCTATATCTTTTATGTATTTCAGCACTTGACATAGGAGCCATGACGCTTACTGAAAATACAAAAATATTTATCAAAAAATAATAATCACAAAATCACAACTAATTTCAGGCAGAATAAAAAATATTTTTAACTAAATCGGTTCAGCTGTTTCTGAGATTAGCGTGCACAAACACATAGACAAACAAGCAAACAAGCAAAAAACTTAAAAATCATTATTTTTGGTTACTTTACTTTATGAAAAGTCACTAATAGTTTTTTTCATATGCCAGCAATATTTTTTTCTTATATACATATCTTCCATATACAAGCACCGGTTCGATACAATTTTATTATAAACACTAGCGACCCCCTTGCGGCTTCGCCCGCTTTTACTACTGGATTATTCATATAATGTATGTTTGCAAAGCACTTAAGATAATGTGAAAATTAATTAAACTCTAATGCAACCTGCATTTTCGTAGTTCCAATAAGGATTTTCCAATTGTTTTACTCGGCAAGGATTTTTTAGTAGGTATCGTAATTTTAAATCTGTGCTACTAATCTTTTCAAGTACTTATTAAAATATATTTAAATGACTATTTTCAGATAGTTAAATGACTATTTTTAAACGGAAGAAATTATAAACAAAAACCTACCTACTAATAACTACTATAAAAAATAAGAAACCAAATATATCGCGCTGAAATAATACATTTAACTCCAATTATCCAATACGTGCAAACGCATCTAAATCTTCGTTGCTATGCCTCTATAGCGGGCGGGGTTTTTTTTTCGAGCTTGTGGTTAATGCTGAAGAGGGTATTCTGTCCCTGATGAAAAGCAAGCACTACGTGGCTGCCTGTGAGGAAAATTAAATAGAATGCATTGGCCGGGAATCGAACCCGGGCCGCCCGCGTGGCAGGCGAGCATTCTACCACGGAACCACCGATGACTGCTCATGACGCGCTTGTATAAGCAAAACGTCGCGGGGCGCGTTTCGCAGCAAGGATGTTTTGATATTGTAACAACTTCTAAAGTACTTATTAAAATGAAAAACAGTAAAGACAGTTTTGATCTACATTAAATGGCCAACGTAACTAATATACTTATTTATATGCTGAGAGTAAGGGATAAGTAAAACTTGAGTCGATACTGCTGAAGTGTCAACGACGTGATGTGTCAACAATTAAATGCATTTTTCTCTTAAACTATTCGCAATTTCGAAATTGTGTAAAAAGCAAATTTTATCTTCGTTTAACGTAGAAAATTAATAAAATATTTTAAAGGATAAGGATTAATACCATTATGGAAAAATATCCCTCACAATAAAAAATATATTGAAATTATTATTTTTAGACAGAGATATGATCACTACACGTTATCCTTAAAAGATAAAAATATGCTCTCGCGGACTTTTTGTAGATCTCATTGAGAGGAACAATACTCCAGTACAATTTTTTCATGTAGTACTTACCATTAAAGCAGCGCATGCGCGAAAGTGTCTCAGCGGGTAGGACTTTATTCATATTTTTCGTATTTATGTTAATTTACATAAGAATGTACAAATAATAAACTATATATAAACCTTCTACGAAAAATACTCGACCTAAATGGTGAAAACCGCAATAAAATCCGTTGGGTGGTTTAGAAGAAGAAGAGT
>HE671414.1:108680-157091 GCA_000313835.2 Heliconius melpomene melpomene | reverse complement strand
GGTTAATGCTGAAGAGGGTATTCTGTCCCTGATGAAAGCAAGCACTACGTGGCTGCCTGTGAGGAAAATTAAATAGAATGCATCGGCCGGGAATCCAAAACACCGGGCCGCCCGCGTGGCAGGCGAGCATTCTACCACTGAACCACTGATGCGTGTAAGGCAGGCGGGCGCGGCGGACGCATGGCGAGTGGCGAGCCGTTTCGCAGTCAAGGATTTTTTGATATTGTAACAACTTCTAAAGTACTTATTAAAATGAAAAACAGTAAAGACAGTTTTGATCTACATTAAATGGCCAACGTAACTAATATACTTATTTATATGCTGAGAGTAAGGGATAAGTAAAACTTGAGTCGATACTGCTGAAGTGTCAACGACGTGATGTGTCAACAATTAAATGCGTTTTTCTCTTAAACTATTCGCAATTTCGAAATTGTGTAAAAAGCAAATTTTATCTTCGTTTAACGTAGAAAATTAATAAAGTATTTTAAAGGATAAGGATTAATACCATTATGGAAAAATATCCCTCACGATAAAAAATATATTGAAATTATTATTTTTAGACAGAAATATAATCACTACACGTTATCCTTAAAAGATAAAAATATGCTCTCGCGGACTTTTTTGTAGATCTCATTGAGAGGAACAATACTCCAGTACATTTTTTTCATGTAGTACTTACCATTAAAGCAGCGCATGCGCGAAAGTGTCTCAGCGGGTAGGACTTTATTCATATTTTTCGTATTTATGTTAATTTACATAAGAATGTACAAATAATAAACTATATATAAACCTTCTACGAAAAATACTCGACCTAATGGTGAAAACCGCAATAAAATCCGTTGGGTGGTTTAGAAGAAGAAGAGTTAGAAACAACAGACAGACACGAAAAGCGACTTTGTTTTATAAGATATAGGATAGGATAGGATAGGATATATAAGAAAACAGTGGTACCGTAATTGTGAACTAGGCTTCATATTTTCTCAATTTCGTTACGTAACGAAATATAACGAAATTGAGAATGAAATCTGAGAAATTCTAACCCTTTTAAATATTTGCTCATAAGCCACGTGTTGCATCTGCAAGCACTGAAGTTCTTTTTTGAGATTTTGTAAAAAGAAGCAAATAACATAAACAAGAAAACGAAATTATAGAATACTTACCAAAATAAAAGCCGTTTATAACCCTGAGATGTAATTTCATGCATTCCCTCTAAAACATTTGAACCCCTCAACTGCTGCGAGTACACTACTGGTTGTAGCTACGACAGCATTGACTTTTAGAATTATGGTGCCACAACAAAAAATAATATTAAACACCATCCAAAATAATTGCGTTCATAATTTAATTGTACGTTACTAGCCCTGAGTAACAAAAATACAATATTTTGGGACAAATTTACTTAACTAATATATATTGTTTATTAAATAATGTATCAATAAAAGTAGTTCTATTTAATATTATGCATAAAGTAAAGTAATATAAACATATCTGAAATCAAATAAAACCATAAACATCCGTAACAAATCAATTCTTAAAAAGTAAAGTGGTGAATGGGACACGAAAAATTGTATGGAAGCATTTTGAAAGGTTTTTTGCAACTAACAACAAATACTATTATTTGCCATAATACATTTAAAATATTACAAAAATCTTTAAGTTAATAAATAAATTTATCGTAAATAGCAAAATATTTAAATTATCTTTAAAATTGTATTTTTAAAACGCATTCAAAGTAGCGGGACAAGAAAAGACACAAAAAGGACACTTTTTCTGATTATGACCCATATAAAATTAAATAATTTCATAAATAGCAACAACAGTGTTAAGATATTTCAAATTACAAGATTATGGCAAAAGTATTTTAATTTCACTTAAATAATTGAAATACCATAAAGTGAAGAAATTGCGGCAACAAGCTAAACAAATTGAGCGAGTTACTTACGAGTTTCATAAGTGTAAATAATTTTCTCTACCGTTTAATTTAATTATACTCTCATTTGTAGATATGTTGTTAATGAGGCTGTTTTGGTGGTGCAGGGTCGCTGTGGTTCAATTCTCACTCAAGGGAATTAAATATTTAATATTTACATTTCATTGCTCTGGTGATAAGAAAAAGAGCGACGTAGAGTTCCGCAACGCCATCAGAATTCAGCAAAAAATTGGGAACGGAAGTATCTGAATACTAGGTTCCCTCTGTCTTCCCTGCTACGTGTAGGATACAGCACGAAGCTATAAAAATTGGATGTTATATTTACACATAGGTATATCTACTAAGCGTGCTCTTACAAAATCCCTTCTTCTTTGCTTCACGCTGTATCCCGCATAAACCAAAGTAGGCAGAAGGAACCTAGTATTCAAACACTCCGATAACCACGAACTTTTCAATTTCAAGACATTGCGTTTTAACGGAATTCAACACCACACGTTTTATAGTTGCAAGAGCAAGAGAATTCAAATAGTCCATTTCCACGACTGGCAATTGAACCCACAACCATCATGTCATCACCAATACACCTCATCTAAGTACAATAGCGTTAATCACCAGTAATATTTTACAGTATACGGTACATTCACCATTGTTTCGCTGTCTAATTAAATCCCTACTTATCTATTCAGCACATTTTGTTTTTAGCCAGTCGTCTGTAGATCCGTTTCTTATACGAGCGCGTATATTTGGGGTCATTGCTTTAGCTTTCGACACCTATTATACAATAGAGGTGAAATCAATTAGTATAAGATTTTTGTTTATTTTGTAAGAATTTAACTTAATGCTGTGTTTTTAATTCATTTATAAATTGTAATTAATTCATACTTATGTATATGTAATGTGCAATAAAGTTATATAAATTAAAAAGGCAGCTTCATACTTAGGAAAGGCAGTGGTAGTGGTAGTGTTAAGACACTCTGTCCTACTTCAGACGTATTTTTGAGATATTGCGTTTTAGTTTACCAAAGCGCTAGCGCTAAGACACTCCTTTTTCCATTCTCCGCGTAATTTTAGATTGTTGTAATGTTTCTTGTCGCAAGATAGAGGAAATCAATATAATTGACTCCCCAACGTGGAAATCGATACCACTACCTTCAAATTTAAAGACAGCCATTGTGCCGCTGCGCTACTACAGCCTCAACGGTCCAGATATTTCTCAATAAATTACAGTAATTGCAGTAAAATGCAAGTTAAAATTCCCAAAAATCGAGTAAAAAACCCACAATTCACACAGTAAGGAATAATAAAAATTGTTTGTACGTTAACTAAATTATACAGGCGATCTTATTAGGATTCAGCACGCGAACCAAACGTTACAGATTTAACGGGCGCTCTCAAATGTAAATTTGTTTGTATCGGGTTGAAAAGCACAGTAAAATATATATAATTATTGCAATTGGAACTGGTCAGAGACATGTATGTATGGACGTAGTGATAATAAGATAGGAAATTCATATCAATAGATTGTTGTATATCTTTAGATCGATTTCTGATCTGGTTGCCAATAACCAAACCTACAGTCAATCTTTGTTTAATTTGTAACTTCACGCTGTATTCCATAACTTAGCAGGGTACACAGAAGGAACCTGTATATTATTGTTAAGACACACCATATCCATTTAAACACTATCATTCTTTAATTTGCGCCGAATTCATTAGCCGCCAAGACTGGCTATCATTCGGCCCGAGATTATTTTAAAATTTATCAAAATATTAACTCTAAAACTAACAATATTATACTTTAAATTATATATATTTTTCATCTGTTAAATTTAATTATGTACATATAAATACTTTTGCTACCATCTTTCTACCTAATAAGGCCCAAAATTTTACACAAATATAAAGAGTTTCTCTCAGTTATACAAGACGTAATGGTTCGTATGAATTTCTAAATTTTATTATAATAATATTGGCTCACTACTTTTATGTAAATGGAATAATTTCTTCATTAAATGTATAATTATAATTAAATTTATATAATCGTATTAAATATTAATGACGTTTTGTCACAGTTGATACGTACTGTAAATTAGACTAATTTTATTGCCAACATTGTTGATTGTAGGCTTAAATACTATTTTTAATTAACAATAAAATTATAATAAAAAATTAAAGTTAAAGTTTAAGGCAAATCGTAGTTCAGAAGCAAAAGCTTGATACTATAAACATGATAACTTGTGGGATCGATTCCCACTTGAGGGGGTGAACGGGGCAAAAGCGCGGCGTTAAGTTCCGCTACTAATATGCAACGAATCCAAAATTCGGCGGGAAATGGAATAGGTATTTACAACCATTAAGCTTACAGTTAGACGCTATCCAATTGTGATCGTGGTGCCGCCAGGACATCGAGCCTCGCACAAAACTTAGCAGTTTTTTTTCCAATTTATTAAAAAAAAAACAAATCTAAGTCCTCAATCCAAACTTCCAATTTTTATTTTTAAAAAAGCATAATAAAATCAGTCCAATATTAAATTCAATTCAAATATAAATAAGATCTTTCAGTATAATATCCATACTCATATGAAATAATGTATCGTACTCAAGAGATTTATCGAGAGAACTTCCTGCAGCTGTAGAATATAATACATAATTTCTCGTAATTAATATTAATGATTTATGGGAGATACTTTCGTTGTTTTTTTAGCTTAAGGCTTTGTCCAGCAGGCAGAGGAACTCACCACCATGCTTTGTCTACCTGGAGGAGAATGCGAAAATAATTCCCCCGAGTAGAAATCGAACCTACGACAGTTACGTCCGGCGACGGCCTCAAAATTAAATATTTACTATTTAAATTTGAACGTATTACCATGGCGTGTGCACACGCTATCATCACTGCGATGACATGGATGATGTAAGTATTATAAAATAATCATTTTGTAATATTTAAGTGTTCAGTTCAGTAGTAATAGCTTAATGGTTTCAGTTATTTAGTAATAAATTTTTCAATATTAGTAATAAAATGGTTTTATGATTTTGTAATGAATTTGAGTAATTATTTTTTTCAATACTGCATGACAAAAGCGCGGCGTTGAGTTCCGCCATTCAAGAAACGTCTTGTCTTGAATAGCGCGATAAGCGGAGAATGGAGAGTCCTCATTAAAATCTCTACTATTCTATGCGGTAAAATGCATGAAGTGGTTATCAAATAATGTATTAGTTTAAATAGATTATCTATTTTATTTGTTATACTTATTCTTATTAAAATTAAATATGTTTGCAATGCCCTTACGTTAATTGGATTATAATTACTTATAAGACAAAAAAATCTTTACCGAATATACCTTGACCTGGCTTCCTTATGCTAATAGTAAATTTTAAATGCCTCTAAAACGGAAACTCAACAGATGTAGGTAATACAAATATTCTAAATGTTGAACAATACACCGTTCTAACTGCACATTGTGAACACATGTGTGTGTCTTAGAGTTAATTTTTTTATATTGACTTTAGTTCATTTAAAGTTTTACACGAGATTTATAATTTATTTTTAAATATATTTTTGGATATTTCGTGTTTTAAGATGAAGTTTTTTAACTTTATGTAAAATATTTATTTTTTAGTGATTTATTTTAATATTAATTTTGCTATTGTTATTCAATTTTGAAAAAATAAATAAATTTGAAACACAAACACTTCAACAATAATCACTTTTAGTACACATTTTTTTTTAAACTTTTCACCAAAAAAAAAAACAATATTTCTCACATATACATTAACATATACATAAATAGATATTTTATTATTCAAAAGAAACAGTAGAGCACATGGAGGCTCAAGCGCACAAATTACACTGAATGATTTACTAAGATTCGTACCGCGAGAGTGACGCAGACCTGGGAAAAAACAGACCTGGCTCGAATAAACAATTGTTTGAAATCTCCCGAAGCCCCAGTTTGGTCGCTTTTTGCTTCATCGTTCGTTGGAAAAGTTAATTATGATGTACCAAATTAATTGGTCTTTTTATTTTGTCATGTAGATGGGTAATGGCTCTGTTTGCGACTGCCATTTTGTAATTTACAGTTGTTAAGACATTTTTTTTGTTATATGTGTAATTATGTATCTTTTAAATGGTTGAATTTTGTGTACAGGCTGAGTGTTTTTCTTATTTATCTTTATTATATTTATTTAACACTATTTTTTTTATATTTACTTAATTTGTACTTTATCAATTTTTTCCTAAACTAACAATTAGCTTATCTTTCTCGGTCACACTTGACCGTGATATTATAAAAGGAAAAGTGTGAGAATGAAAATGTAATCTTTTTAATTCTATTCCATTCTTTATCTGTATTTTATCATAAAGATTTTATTTTAATAATGTGACGCGAAATTGAAGTTATGAAAAAGGGAAAATATTCATTGTTTTATATGAGAAGTAATAATTATAATTGACTGCTACCTTGACTTAGTTATGTTATATTTATACTTGAAGAAACGCGAGTACCGTGGCTCTAGAGTAACAATTTTTCATCCATAGCAGGATGATCCGGCCTCATATTTTTGAAATATTTAAATATCCTAAGCGATGTTGCATTTGTAGCGAAAAATGGAGAACAGAGTGTCTTGTCACAAACATCTATCTGCCCTCTCTGCAATAATATAAATAAAAATAAAATAAAAGCCTTTGTACTGTCTAAGCATTTTCTAATTCTATGTATGTGGTGCACTACCGTCTGTTACACGTGGTTGGTCTCCATAAGTACTTCGAGCTTCGCTGACCAGGAGTGAGGATAGTGACTCCGTTTTATAATTTTGTATTATACTCGTATATACCTACATAATAATGCAGTTGCTACGTGGGAAGGGATTGATACACTTGGTAAATAAATTTTAGATTTTATGGTACAGGAAATTGATGGTGGAGCAAGAATTAGATTAGATCATTTCGCTGAGAATTGAAAGTCATAGTTGTATACTTTTAAATATCACCCTGATATTACCATATTGTTTTTTTAGCATAATTCGATTGTTCTATAATAATGCCATTATAAGTAGGACTAATTGAATCAATAAGAGGCAGGTAAACCAATCAATATTCAAATCAAGGTGCAATGTTTGGGTAATGACGTTTATTTTTATGTTCTGTTTCTTTTGGAAGACGGTTTTTTTAGTTGCACGCTGTTTCCCGCACATAGGGAGTTGAACTCACAACCTGTCACATTTACAATCGCACGCATGTGCGTCTATGCCACGACTAGCCTCAACAGAATATAATGTCTCAAAAATTATGAATGGCTGACGCACGGAGAACGGTGTGTCATAAGTCATAACATAAGGTTCCCTCTGCTTACGATTCTTTCCTTATGTTTCCTCCTTAATTATTATGTTAAGAAGAAAAAAACCAATAAATAATTTATTACATATTATATAATTTCTGTATAAGATTTAAACTAACAACCATGGGTGCAATAAAATTGAATAAGATACGTCAAGATAACTATTTTTGAAAAAAAAGAGCTTCATGTTGTTCCATTCCGCATATAGCTGGGTAGACAGAGGAAACCTTTTCAAGACATTTTGTATAGCAACAGAACAGTAAGGTAGGCAGAGGGAACCTAGTGTTAAGACACTCTGTTCTCCACTTTCTGCCGAACACTCTCATCTACTACTCATTGCCGGGCTTTGTCTTTTTACAAAAGCTAGGAAAAATAATATTATAATCATCTCTTCGAGTAGGGATCGAACTCAGAACCGTCGCGTTTATAGTGAAACAGTAAAAAGCTGCGCGGTGACGGCCTGTTGTACTTTTTATATTAATTTAGCATTTGAAAGTGAAAAATCGATATATCGTTTATTTTATTGATGCCATAATAAAACGTAAGTAAGGTTAAGTGGGTTTGCAAAAATATGGTTTCAGTATGGACCATGTATAAAATATATGTAAAGAATTAGTTTGCTCCAAATACTTTATAAGGCTTTGTAAACTCGTTTAGATTTTTAAATGATAAACAAACGTATTAAAAACATATTATTTACATTAAAAGAGTATTTTCAATAAATGTTATATATGTTAATAAATTAATTTTTAACAAAAACAAAAACCGACTTCTAACAACGAACTAAAAAGTGAAAAATAATTATATAAAGATTTTATAATTTTGAAGTCGGTGCCAAGTAAAACAAACAGGCTTAGTAATTAGATATTGTAGTAAAGGTGTTGTAGCATTAGTTTGACACCGACTTCAAAATTATAAAATCTTTATATAATTATTTTTCACTTTTTAGTTCGTTGTTAGAAGTCGGTTTTTGTTTTTGTTAAAAATTAATTTATTTTACGATTTTTAGTGATGGGTAGATCATAAAATGATGCTTCTTGAACGAGTGGTGATGGTGGTGGTAGTGGTTGTCAACGAGTGGTTGTGATTGTTCTATGTAAAACTTCATTTAATTAGCTATTATTTTTGTGCAAAGTTACATTTTGGTATATTGACAAGAACAAACATAAAAAGTATTCGGGTGAATTCGGAATCTCCCTTTTTTGAAGTTGGTTGAAAATGAGAACATCCTCTTTTTTGAGATTGGTTGAAAAGAAATGCAACGATCAGGAATCTCACTTCTGACATCAATTTAAAAAGTTTTTGCTTGTAACTATTACAGTATAATTAATTTTTGACCAAAAAAAACAAACTTTCTCAATTTTCTCCGGATTCCATAATCGAAACCTAACCAAACTTTCACCAAATTATCCTTGAAGTATATCCTTTCAAATATAAAAAGAATCATCAAAATCGGTTGGCGCGACATTGAGTTATTCGGCTATTCGGCTATTTCGGTTATATTCGCGCACATGCATAATGCAAATTTAAGACTTATGTGATTTTATTATGGATACCATTGTCAGACATGGACCAAAAAAAATGGGACCATTCGGGAAGCTATACCTTTCAAATAAAAAAAAAATATCAAAATCGGTCCACCCAGTTAAAAGTTATGAGGTAACAAACATAAAAAAAAAAAAAACAGTCGAATTGATAACCTCCTTTTCTTACAGAAGTCGGTTAAAAAGCCGTCGTGGTGCAGTGGGACAGCGTCTAAATGTCAACGCGACTGTTATCGATTCGATTTCCTCTTCAACATTATCATTCATTCATATCATTAATTTTCACCACTCTGACACTCATAAGCATGTAACTCCGCCACTCAACAAACAATGTCTCAAAAATTGGGCGATAAATGGGAAAAGTTATAACATTTGGTTCCCAGGTTCGAGGGAACCTGGAACTCGAACTTCGAGGGAGTCTACCTTGTTATATGTATACCATTGAATGGCCCAGTTTTGATTGTGTGTAATTTCTTTGTTACCAGAACTGAAGTCCATATTTCTAGTCATAATGAAAATTCACTTTCAAGGGAATCCAAACTTCCAAATTGAGATTGGAAGATTTCACATACATACAAAGCCGGCAAATCAAATAAAAGCTTGTGAATATTGTACATGTACCTAATTATCAATGTTAATGATACTTTAGCTAACTCTTACTTCACTTACGTAACACACTATAACGCGATTATGAAAAAGTATTGCAATCTTCAAATATAAAAAGTTTTCTTCATATATCGTGATACAATTCTTGTTGATGCGAAATTGTATAGAAATTCCTGTTAGGGTGGCCATAAGCATGAGTTAGTGCACTTATAATATAGGTATTTTATTGTTTCACGCTGTATCCCGCATATAGAAGGACAGGCAGAAGAAACCTGGGAACCTAGTGTCAAAACTCCCACAATTACAAAATATTATTAAAATATAATATTAAAAACGTAGACTAGGTGTGTTTTAACTGGAACCTAAAGGGAACCTGCTATATACCTGCTATATAACGTGAAGCTGTTATGAAAATAATTTGTACTAATCATTTTACGTTTTATTTTAATATGCTATTTATATTTCAATAGGATCAAAGACAATAACTCTCTACTCTATCTCTTTTTAAGCCGCTAAAAACTAAAAATGCCAATAAAAATCTAAGCATTGTTGTGTTGAATTACAAAAATGATGGCCACTCTAGTAAAGAAGTGCGCCACGCGTCACGAAGCGTAACCTGGCGTAACTGTTGTGTAAAGTGACCTTTACGCGATTATCACCTTTATTTATGTACATCACTAATTTATAAAGAATAGAATCCCATACAGAAATAATTTTATAAAATCTATTTTAAATCACAATTTATTTCTTGAGGTCCTATTTCTAAGTGTTGGGCTCTAACTTTTATGAAAAAGATTATGGAAAAATGCTAATTTGGGGATTGGAGAGTTTTAACACAAAATCTTGTAACCCCTTCTAGATTTAGATAAACTTAGTCATTTTATAGCTTTTTTTGGTAATACATTTATTATGTTAGCAGGCTGTATCCTGTATAAAATAGGATATGTAAAGGAACTTAGAGAGTGGCGGAACTTAACGTCGCGCTTCGTCTGGTTACAAGAGCGGGAAAATAAAAATTGTTCTTTCCCCTTAAGAGCAATCGAACTCATAGCAGTCGTATTACAGTTAAAAGTTATGCTGCTGCGCTACGACGGCCTCGAAGTAGCTCTATCTATTATTTTATATTATAAGAAAAAAAATCATAATATGATTCTTTAGTAAAAGAAGGATTTGTTCAAATGTTTTCTTTTTAGAATCTAGAAGTTGAAGGACTAATAAAGTGAAGTTATTTCGTATACAAAGTAGACTTCTTAATGATTCGCACTTTACAGTTTAACTAAAATTAAATCGCTAATTGGCTTTTTTTTAGCCAGATTATAAAAGATGTAACCATTATAAGCATTTATCTCAGTGTTACAAAAATGTTTGTAAACATGTGATCTAGAGCGTAAGGCGCGCTAATTATGATTTCGTAGAAGGCTTACATAAGAGAAATGATGTTATATGTAGCGGCGTTGAATTCCGTCACCGTAAATGGGATGGATTTTAATAGCGAAATAAAGAGACCAGTTGTGGCACAAGGGTATATGTGTGGGGCACGTGGGTTTGATTCCGGATTGACTTCATATTTAACTTAAATTAAATTAAATATTTAACATTTTCATTTTCTCGCACTGGCAGTGAGGCAAACCGTTGAGTTCCGTAATTCAACACGCAATGCCTCTAGAATTCGGTGGATAGTGGGAAACGGAATTGTCTTAATGGGAGTGTCTTACTTATACTAGGTTCTGTTCAGTTAAAGTTTATTGTGGATTTGATAGTTTAAATTTAAGTAATCGTAAAATTTCTTGTCTGGTAAGACGTGGATATTGACAATGATTTACTAAATACTGGATAAACTGGGAGAAAGTAGAGAACAGAGTGTTTTATGTTTAACATTTACTTTTCTCTGCTTGTTTTTACCTGTTATACTCGTAAGTGAACGACGAGAATTGTAAAAAAAATATGAAATCACTTAAAAATTACTAATTATTAGTTTACTTTTTCTTTTTCTTTTCGTCCTTTTAAAGAAAGATCGTGAGAAAATAAAGAAAGTTGGTATTTTTAAGCTAAACAACGTTTTTTAAAAATATGATATTAATGCATATTTACACCTGCTTCCTCCCATGCAGCTGTGTGAACGGAACTCTTCGGCCACAATATAATTCTTCAGTATACACTTTTCCTTTTAGTAGGTTGCCCATTTTTAGTTAGTGGATATTTTCTTTGTTATTGCAGTTAGAATAGAGTGAACAGAAGTCGAGAACGTTGAGACAGAACTTAGGGTGAGTTTGATAATATTCTGCCATTAAACTAAAATTAAAGCAATTATTTTTTAATTTATAATAAAAATAATAAGAAAATCATAGGAAGTTTATATGTATAAAATATGTAGTTATACGAAGTTTAAAACGGCTTATTTATTAGATAATTCTAATATTATAATTTTAATTGAATATTTGACGGTGCTGCTAGGTGGCTTTTTGTTTAATTTACTGTTGAATTTTACACCTGGAATTATTAAAATATCACGTAACTTATCGCCACCATATACTTCTCGTCGTTGTCATCAAGGGACTTTTAAATTGGATATTCGATATTAATTTTAGCTTGAGACTTCCATGCTGGCATAGGAAAAATTTTAGGACAGACAGACAACCTAACAGCTTAAGAGACAGACAGATAAAGGGCAAAAATCTAAATATGACACGATCGAAACGCCATACAGACCTATATTACTAAACGTCACTTAGCTTATATTTTAAAAAAGTAGTCAGTATATTTGAAATTTAAACTTAACACTTAGCTACAGGTGCTCTAACTGTCTTGGTATTTTCAACCCCTCGGCAGGTGTGGAGTAATTGTGTAAGAAGGCAAAAACAAAGGTCACGTAAACAGAAGGCATTTCGTAATATTTGTCTTATAAATATATATAATAAGTTATAGTTAAATGTAAACTGAAAAAAAATCTAATAAGGCCGTTGTGGCACAGTGAAGTAGTGTTTGTTTTATGTATTGGAGTTTTAGTTATTTATATTAGAGTTATGGGCTTAATTTTTAATTTGGAGGTGTAATTTTTTTAGCTACAAGCTCTATCTCGCACATAGCAAAGTAGGCAGAGGGAACCCGGGAAACTAGTTTTAAGACACTCCGTTCTCCATTAAGGCACTTCCGTTCCCACTTTCAGCAGAATTCTTGAGGTATTGTGTGTTGAACACAACGATGCTGCTTTGCCTTGTTACCAGAAAGGGGAAATGAAACTATAAAATATTTCAATCCCCCGAATAGGAATTCAACCCACAACCATCCCGTTTATGGTGCCTGCGCACTGTACTTTCTATTACAGGGCAACACGAGAACATGTTATAAAAAATCTTATGAAGGACAAACAACCGAATTGCCTCAATATAAATAACTAGCGGCCCGCCCGCGGCTTCGCCCGCGTGAACTACGTTATTATTAATTTCTCCATGAGTACCTACGTCCTAAAGTGACGTCCTCCCAAACTCCTAGCATTTGTAGTAACGAAGTTTCATACAAACTTTCAACCTCAAAAACAACCTCTTAGGAGTCGAATATTACAAGTTCCTGTGTTAGCGAGAACCTACGTCCTATAAGTAACTTCTAAACAAAATTTGAGATTCCTAGCACATGTAGTTTCTGAGATTTCGTGATGAGTGAGTGACCTTTTAATTTTATATATATATAGATATCTAAAGTCCACAAATTATAATAAGCTTATATCTTATTATAGTAATTATAATATTGTATGTATGATGTATGGACGTATATACTTCGTCCAACTTTAACATGTAACGTTCAGAATGTCAAAATTTAATATTACACAAGTACAAAAGTTAATCACATCATAATTACTAGCAATAACTAAGCTGATGCTTTGTAAGCTTGCAAAAGTTTTATCTAAATCGATTTAGAGGTTCCGTTTATATTGTTTGTTTATATAAACTTCAAATGTAGGTTTTTTTAGTTTTACTCTATGTGCCGCACATAGCAGAGAAGGCAGAGGGAACCTAATGTTATGACACTCCGTTCCTATACAGACACTTTCGTTCCCTACTTTTCGCGGTATCTGGAGGCATTGCGTGTTGAGTAGCGGAACTCAAAGCTGCGTTTCGGCTATCAAAACGGGGAAATGAAAAAAAATTAAATCTAAATCCGTTCAATACTTTTTAAACGAAAATGGAACAAACATCTATATTCTTTTAAGATTCTTATAATGTTATGAACAGATCTCTAAAAATCCCAAATAATTCTGGTGTTGCAACGCGTAACGTATCAAAATCACGTTTAACGAAATAATAGTGCGAGGAGTTTGACATTTAAGGTCAAATTTAGCCTTCGGACACGATTATAGCATGGTGTTTAATTTAATAGTATATAGCTTATTTTAATTTTTTATAACTTCACGCTGTATCCCGCAAATAGCAGAGTAGGAAGAGAGAACCTGGGAACTTGGTGTTAAGAAACTCCATTCCCATTTAGACACACTTTTCGCCAAATTCTCGCAGATATTACGTGTTGAGTGGCGGAACTCAACACCACGTTATGCCTCGTTTTAAGAGAAAGCGAATTAAAATATTAAATATATCATTCCCCGAAATCAAATTGAACTCACAACCGTCGCATTTACAGCCATACGTTTGTACCCTGCCCACGGCCTTAAAATAAATTACTTTAAAAAATAATTTAAAACGAATCAAAATAATTTCATAAGAGTCAATATAATATGTACCAATTAGTGAGCCTTGAAACTAGCGTGAGAGTGTTTCCACTCTCCGCCCACGCACAGTTTACTGTGACACTTCTATAGATAAAGCTGTCACTTATAATTTCATCGCACCATTTGATAATAGTTGTTATAATTGTTTGAATAATGGTCGTTGTTGCGCAGTGGGACATTTGATTGTGGGTTTAATTCCCATTCTGGAAAATTAATTATTTAATTTTTTTTCGCTCTAGTAATAAGAAAAAGCGCATCTTTGCGTTCCACCATTCTACGTGTAATGTCTTGAAAAATGAGCAATTGGGAAAAGAGTATCCTAACACTAGGTTTTAAAGGAAGGAAGCTAAAGATATATAATATATATAACAAAATATACGAGGCCAGTCGTGGCGCAGAGACACCAGCGTACTACTGTACCGTACTGTGTAATAGTGATAAGTTGTGGATTCAATTTTTACTCAAAATAATAAATTATTATTTCTTAATATTTTCATTTCTTCACTCAGGCACCAAGGCGTTTCGCCAATCAACATACAATGCTTTTAGAATCCGGCGGAAAGCGGGGAACGGATATTTCTTAATAGGAACGGAGTGCCTTAACACTAGGTTCCCAGACTTTTTAAAAGATACTCCACTTACCTACATACATATGACTAATATTTATTAAAAATCGTATCGTAAGCTATTACAGTTTTTATACAAGTCAATAAGCCATGACCAAATAAGTTTTCTTGATCGAAATCGAAAACTAAATTATACGATGCGGGGGCGGACAGCAGTTAAATATATATAAACCTTTTATAAGTAAGCCGATTAGAGATTACTTCCTCAATCTATTTTTTTTGGTTATTTTTATGGTATGATTATTTTTAACTAAATATGTACCCATTAATAATAATATATTGAAATTAGTAAAACACAAAACAAGCTGATTTTGATTGAAATATTTTCTTTAAGAAAAAAATGAAACAAACGAGCGTACGGGTCACCTCATGGTAAGCAAACACCGTCGCCCACGACCCCATGTGACACCAGAGGAGCTACAGGTGCCTTGCCAGCCTTTAACGTAAAGATAGACGCCCTTTTTGAAGGTACCCTACGATACGACAACGTATTGACCTGGAAAAACTGCCGCAGGTAGGCCATTCCACAATTGCGTGGTGCATGGTAAGAAGTTACTACGAAACTGTATAGTAGTAGTTTGTGAACGTATAAAAAAATAAACCCACTACCACAGTTGTGCTTGCAGCTTTTATACTACTGCACTAAGAGGGTCTCTATTTATTAAATGATTAATTTTAAAATTATATGACATAATAAAATATGTAAATATCGTCTGCCAAAACTGTCAATGTTTGATTGTCGCGGTGCCTTTATTATTCCTTATATATTATAATTTATGTAAATGAACTTTATAAATGTATGTTTATAGATAAAATATAAATTATATTATTGGAGCCGTCTTGGAACAGCAGCAAAGCGTGGCTGTAAATGTACTGAATGTAGGTTCGATTCCTATTCTGTGGTACAAGTTATTTTTTTTTCTTATTTTGGTAATTAGACAAAGCGCAATGTCTATCTGTTAAGTTATACGATTCTATCATTTCCATTTCATTGTTATCATTTACAACTTCACGCTGTAACCCGCACACAGCAGGGTAAAGAGCCTAGTGTCGAGACAATGCGTTCCCCATTTCCCGAACGTGTTGAGTGGCGAAATTACATGGCGAAATTTAAATTTAAATAAATATTTCACTTCCTCGAGTGGGGAACGAATCGAACCCACAACCAGTCGCTTTTATATTCATACTCTTGTGCTCATAGGCTACGACTGACCTCATAATAAAAATAAAACTATATTTAATAGGCTATATAGGTATCCCAAATACCCAAGTACCAATTTCTAAGAAACGAGACGCTCAATTATATAAACGCCTACGCTTGGACGTGGCGCTTTGTTAGCTCGGCTCAGAGCAAAACGCCTTATTAAATAACTATTAAGATAAAAAAAATTGTTTGGTTCTCAATCTCGGGAAATAATAATTCTTATTAATAAAAATATTTTTCTGTAGGTTAGTCCATTTTTCGAGGTATATAGATAGAGGGCTATATTTTAGAATAATTACGTGATCATCTTTCCATTTCGACGATAGGATAGGATTGGAGGATATTGCACTTTTTCATGTCCTCGCTCTGGTAATGAGACAAAGCACGGCGTTAAGTTCCGCTAATCAACATGCATTTACCTCAAGCAATTGGCGGAAATTGTGAAACTGAAGTTTCGTAATGGGAACGGGGAGTATTAACACAAGGTTCCCAGAAGCAAATTCGAATACATGACCATTGCACACAATAAAACTTACTAAGTCAAAACGGTCTTAAAATTAAATAAAAAATACATTTGTATACTAAATCAGTAAACAGACCTTAAAACCAAGGCTCTCGAGATCGCATGCAGCTATCTCACAGACGATCACGCGAGCTTAGTTTCGTATGCACTTTGTTATAATGTTATGAAATTATAAATACTTATATACTTTTGAGGCCAGTCGTGGCGCAGGGGCGCAAGCGTGTGACTGTAAACGCTACTGGTTGTGCAGTCGAGGAAAAGCGCGGCGTTGAGTTTCGTTACTCAATATACAATGTAGCATCAGTGTTAAGACAATGTCTTTCACTTTCCGCCCGAATTTAAAAGACTGTGTGTTGAGTGGCGAAACTCAACGCCGCGTTTTTTATTCTTACTGAACGAGAAAATGATAATAATTCATTCCATGGAGTGAGATTCAAGCCACAATACGAAGTTATATAGTTATTATAAAAATCTATGGTAGCAGCGCCATCTATGAGTAAGAAGTGTAATTAATATTTCAAAGGCGGTGAAATGGTTTATGCATGTAAAGTTAGCACGTGTTCGCAATGTGATAGTGGTGAGTTCAAATTCCATTCATAAGGAACTTTTTTATTATTACTTGTTTTAGTGGCTTCGCCGGCGCTAACAGAAATAACTAAACTAAGTTATGTATGATAAATTTTCAACGTCTGAGGTAACTCTATAACTTGAAACCTATTACTATCTTTAAGAAATGGACTTTTTAAAACCAAAATAATATTTCAATTCGAACCGGTAGCTTCTGAGATTAAAATGTTCAACTAAGCCTTTTTTGCTTCGCGCTATTTGCGTTGTTCCAGCACATAATAGGCTGAAGTAGCCTTGGTACCTATTATCGAGACACTTCGTTCTCATGAAGACTCTTCTGTTCCCACTTTTCGCTTTTAAAGTTTATTATTATTATATTAACTTAAAATTCTGTGTAATAAAGGCTGTGGTGATTTTTTTACAATATAAAGAATCTTAATATTAGTGAGTACGTACCGTCACAATAGAAAACATTCGGGTAATACCCATAATGTCCATTTCTATGATCCAGTTTTGACACTTAAAAAATGCACAGACTAAATAAACTTTCTCTGTTCACTGACAAATAAAAAAATATTTTTTTACGCATACGCATGTAACTATTTATAATAAGAAATAGCTTTTGTTATAAAATTTATTTGTTTAAAAATTAAATAAACATTCACTTTTCACTCACAGATAACCAATTATATAAGAAAAGAAAATATAGATAATTAGTTTTTAAAGAAATAATTTGTTAATTTAATAAAATTCTAGCAAAAATCCTTCTTTGTTCGCCGGTGTCCATTGAAGGATAGATTAGAATCTTTTATTAAAGTTTCAAGTCACGCATCGAGTAACGTGAGTGTTGTGGTTCTAGTGTTTTAGTTTATAATAGTGCAATAACTTGGCAAGGACGTTTTTATTTATTATCATTATTTATTATGAAGACTGACTACAGCGATAGTTCTGCGTTCGGTTCCCACTGGGGGTAATAATTACATTTAAAATCATATTGGTACATTTTTTCCCCTCTGGTAGACAAAGTAAGGCGTTCAGTTCCGCTTTTATCACATGCAATATTTCGAAAATTGAACGGAAAGTGAACGGAATGTCTTCCACACTAGGTTCTCTCAGTTGAAGTTAAAAAAATAAGAGTAAATAGAAAAAATATTTCTTTTGAATTCAATACAATTTCTATACTAACCGTAATACGTAACTTGGCTCGTGTGGATCACTGACTCCGCATCTTGACCGCTTATTTTCTGTAAACATAAATTAATTATGCAATTAATAACACCATTGCAGCGGCAGAGACTATACTTGCTATAATATAGTACTAATATAAGTAACTATGATTAGGGGTTTGATTTCCAGTCGTAGGAATTATTTATATTCGTACTGGGGACAAGACAAAGAGCGGATTTGCCACTCAACACATAGTATGTTGTGTTGAAAAGTGAAAACTAGGGATCAGATATACTTGGTTTCCTCTGTCTACCCTACTATTTACGGGATACAGCGAGAAACTAAAAAAAATATTAACATATTGGTTATTTATTTATTTATTTATTATGTAAGTAGCGCCATCTTTTTTCTTTTCATAGAACAGTTTACTATAAAAGTTTGAGTTATTAATATCAAGCTAAAGTAGGTGGCGTTGTATGTACATTTAATAATTAATTTTATATTTTGACTAATTTATGATTGTAACTTGTAAGTTCAAATGTTAAAGAATGTTGAAGAAATTTTTAAAATTTTAATACTTTCGATTTTGATCGCAACACATATGATTTTCTTTTTTTAGCAGGGTAGCCAGAGACAGCGGAGAATCATCCGCTACGGTCTTCGTCTTTCATCTTGTCCACTGTTTTTCTTCAAATATGCCCGCAGTATTCTCCGGGTTTTTACGTGACTTTTCTCCAATACTCTCGATATCGAGATTTTCCCTTTGCGTCTCTCACCACTCACTTGATATACAGAGAAATCTTTTTAACCATTATTTTAAATGGCCAAACCCTTCCAGAGCGCTTTTTGCATGACATTTATCCTTAATATACATACAATGCCAGTAAATAATATTATTACTTTACTATATTAAAATTAAGAAGAAACACAAATAATAAGTAAGTAAATAAGTTTTCGTATTCCATTCTCCAAAATAAAATAAACAATAACCAATACTCACTTGTATGTCACACGGGTCTTTATTTCTTTGATCCTGTATAAGATTAATGTTTTTAGTTTGCATTTTCTGTTCATCGGGTCGTTAAGGCCCCTCCTAGAACAAATAAGTTATTTTATAATTTACATATATAAACTAATTTGTGTAAAACCAACTACTAGGACATCAAGAAATCAGAACTATATAATAATTTAGAGCTTCTCTCGTATCAAGCACACGGGCTAGGCAGTAAGAACTAAGTGTTAAAACACTACGTCGACGCCAAATTTTTGAGTTGATTGCATGTTGAGTAATGGAACTCAAAATGACATGTTTACTTGTAACCAGGACAACGAAATGAGAATAATTCATCCCACCACGTAGGAATCGAACTCATAACCGTCGCCTTCAAAGTGTGACACTGTGCCGCTGCGCCACGATGAACTCTAAAATATTTTTTAGTATTAAAATAAAAGAGATCCTTAATGAATTTCTCATTAGGAAGTCAAATTAGATTTGAATGAATTACAACGATAATTTCTTGGCAAATTTTGTTAACTATAATTCTATTTACAATTTTAACAGTAAATATTCAAAATGGTAGGCCTTACTGTAATTTACACAAAATATATTTTTCAACAATTTTTAAGGATATAAGGAAAAGTATTTTATATTCATGCTATACAGATATTTTCATTATCCCTGTCTAGGACGCGTCGTTATGATTGATGGGTTATACAGTCCACTCGTTATTATCTAACGACTGAATTGCAAAAAAGTAATCATAGTGTGATAAGATATGTTCTCTGCACATCTGTCTTTTTCTTTATACATATAAGGATTTTCCAGGAAAAGTTGTTGTTTTAAGTTTGTTAATAAGCATAATAACATAAGCGTGCTGCTGTAAACGCTCCACGTATATTAATGTTTTTAATTCTTCGTGAATGGTAATGGAGAGCTAGGTTCCCTCTGCCTACCTTTGTAAGTTCGGAAAGTTTCTCACAAAAGTATTAATCATAGAATCCATCATATTTCAAGGTTATATAGTAACATATTCAATAAACTTTCAGCGATTGATATCCATCAGTTGGCTGTCAGTAACATCGTGTGAAACAAAATATACAATATCAGTTACATAGTGTTTGGAGTTATCCAGGAACATTTTCACAACATCTTCACGAATAACTTCAGAAGTATTAATAATATATTATGATGTTAAAGAGTTCGTTTGTTTGACTTGGCGCTAACCTTAGGAACTATTGGTTTAAATAGTTTTTGTTGGATAGTCCATTTACCGCGGTATTCGTTTCGATGTGACATATCTGTGGTCACAAATAATATTCCTCCATATAAGCAAAAAAATCGGTTAAATTTTTCAAGCCATTATAGACAATGTGCGTTGAGTATCGCAACTCAACACCGCACTTTATTACCAGAGGGCACACATAAAAAAAATAACCATACGGTATTTCTTTTAGTAAAGATTGAATCTACAACCATCAATCGATCACAGTCAGGCACCAACTGTGCCATAACGGTGCTTATAAAAAGAATACTAATTTAAAATGTTAATCTCAAATATGTATCTTGCGAACCTGCTTCGCTGTCACATCCTATTCATATTAGTGTACATACATAAAATATAATTTCCTTTGATACAGTACTTACGTATGGTAATTAGAGTTTCCGCCACTAGAAGGCTTAGCTATCGGAGGCTATGTTATTGAATTATAGCGCGGCTGTAAGCCACAGACCGCATCCTGCCTTTTATGCTTTCCCATCAAATTACCACTTTGTATGAATCATGAATCCATTTTGATCTATAGTTTTGCATATTATTACTAAATTTTATTAAAAAAATATAGGATTTTGACGCCATCGTAGGAAGTCTATATTCTCTCTCGTGGGTTTTACTTGGAGGAATTAATAGTTTTCGTTTTCTTCCTTTGGTTGTTATCAAAAGCTACTTAGCTACTTGTTAGGCAAGGTGCGGGGTTGGGTTTCACCTATCAACACTTAATGTTTTGAAAATTGAGCGGAAGTAAAGAGTGGCTAAGCTTTAAGCTTGGCCTAACCTGCTATAAGCGGGGTACAAGGGTGAATTTATAAAAAATAATAATAGGTCAACAAGGCTTTTGGGCTTTGGCAGCGATTTTCCGCGATCTTGACAAGATCGTTGGTCCACCTGGTAGACCTGCCCATAGAGGGTTCTCTATTGACCACTGTGTTACACTGAACTATCTTATGAGACACCTGCATTTTTTAAATATAAGCAATGATCTACATTTATAAAAGTACGTTAAACAGTTTTTATATGACTTCATTTAATTGAGGAAATATAAAAATAAATATATGAAACGATAAAAACTTTTTAACAGTTTTTGTCCAAAAATTTTGTACAGAACAGACCAAACATATATAAATATATTTTTATTTATATAACGGCGCCAAATTAAATGTGAAAAAAACTTAACCAGACCGCCATTTCCGTCTTGAAAGTAATTCTATAGAAATATTACTTGATTATTCGTTTTAAATATAATAATTTTAATGTTTTTATCTTGCTTAGAAAGGTGATAGTTTACTTAATTTTCTCACGTTTATGTGTTTAACAAAAATAAACTTTTCCTTATTTAATGTATTTAAAAATAAATAATATTACACGAACAATATAAATGATTACTGACTACTACCTAGATGTAATAAACTTTTTATTATTTATATATTAAAAGGATTTTTAGTTAAAGGGGACTTGGGAACCTATTGCTAAGACACTCCGCTCCCTTACTTTCTGTTCAATATTGTGTGTCCACCTTTAGGTGGAACTGAACGCCGCGCCTTGTCTTGTCATAAAGATATACAAAAAGAAGCTAGTGCCATATCACTCTATTTTCAAATACATATACATATATGTATTTTAAAATAGAGTGATATATAAATAAGTATAAAACAAACATTTGTTTTATACTTATTTATTTTAAAATCTACAGGGAGCTAGAGACATATATATTACCCACTGATTGAAGAAAATCAACTTGATTTAATTACATAAGGAAAGCGCGATTACTGTTAATACAAAACCCTTAAAAAGAATTGAGGAATATTTACATAATAAATTATTGTTATTGATCATGTCTCCATCCTGGCTCAGTGGAACAGCGTTTCACTTTACTCGTGGGATCCTTCTTACACTGGTAAGATAAAGTGCGGCTTTGGGTTTTGGAACTCAACACTCGTTGATTTGAAATTGAGCAGAAGGCTAAAACAAAGTGTCTTAACACTATGATTAAAAGTAGAAAACAAAGTATACCTAGATTACCACAGTTCTCAAAATGGACCTAGGATCCATCTATATATATAAATTTTAGTTGTTTCTCTCAAAAGAAGTATCTCATCCCATACCTTAGAACCCATAAATCATTATAATTGCGAAAAAAAAGCAAATAACCTTGAAAAGCTTCCGCTAGTGACATATAAAGAACAAATTCATTAAAAAACAAGTTGTTAGCGTTCGCCATAGAAAGTGCGTGGGAATGGTTTGTTAAGGCGAGAGCACATTGATTCATTTCCTGTCAGCTTTTGGATATAGCTGAGATCATGTTGTCGTGAGTGTGAAAGTTCTTTTTTTTTCTTTTTTTCATCTTCCCGCTGTATCCCGCATTCAACACTTTCTGCCAATTTCTTGAGATATTGCAGGTTGAGTGGTGGAACTCAACCTTGCGCTTTAGCTTGATAACAGAGCTAATAAATGAACATATTCATAAAATAATATATAGAAATAAAACTCTTCCGTTAATGAGTGACTGACAGACAATGCACATGTGAAGGAGACTCAGGGAGCACAAAGAGAAGAGAAATTTCGACGGAAACAGAAATAAATAGGATTTTTTAATTTTATGTCTTAGTTAAACATATAAATAAGTAGCTCAGCTTCAATTAAAGTACGTCAAGCTAATTTAATGTTTATAAGCTATGGGATATAAAAGGAAAGAAAGTGATACGGATGTCCGTACTAGGTTATCTTTGATTTCCTCGCAAAAATTCAGAGATCAAGACAAAATTTTTAAAGACGATACAAAAAAGAATAAAATCCGTTTATAAGCGTACAAAAACCAACAAATATGGTTTCTCTTAAATGATAGTGGAATCGAGTCCACCGTTTCGTTGGATTCGAATCCAACTTAGTGCAGATAATTGTAAGTCGATATAATATTAAGGTGAGGCAACGAGGGGATGTGGGGCAGCTGTTGCGGTTTTGATCTAAAATTGGAAGTGAGCAAGACATCGCGCGGCGTTGAATTCCGCCACCCTTCAACGTCTCTAATTTGTTCGGAAAGCGGATATAATATAAAATATGTTATAGCTAGCACTGTATCATGCATGTGATGTTTCCGTACTTATATAAATGTTCTCTAAACATTGTGTTCAAGCCTTTACAAAGTAAGAATTAAAAAAAAAATACAATGAGAAATGAATTCCTTACGCAGTTACAATAACGTACCAGAACAAACAATAATGAGAATGTGAAAAATATTTTTTTTGGAAAATCTCTTAGATGCAGGTAGTTTGTAACGGGTTGACTATGATTATAATATAATGGTATAATGTGAATTTGAATATTTACACGTTGTTTTTATCATGTAAAGGATGATAAACTAAGTATAAGTAATATATGTATGTATATATTGGCATAAAATTTATCAAGCTAAGAGAAAAACTGTAAACACGGTTGTGGGTTCAATTCTGATTCAGAATGGAATATTAAATATATTTTTTTCTCACTCTGGTAACAAGGCAAAGGACAGTGTAGAGTTCCGCCATTCAATAAGCAATGCCTTAAGAATTCGGCGGAAATTGAGCTTCATAAGTGTCTTAATGGGAATATCTAAACACAAGATTTCCAAATTAACTCTGCCTACCCTGCTATGTGAATCCAGCTATTTATGAAGATAAAAAAAAATATTAATACAACTCTAAATGAGAATTGAATCTACAATCATTACTTACCCATCAATTGATAATTTAAAAAAGTATAAAAATTACATAACCACTAGTATAACTACAAGAATAGTAGCGTGAATAATATAGATGTTTCAATGTTGCCGAAACAAAATGCATTATGGAGCACATTTGATACCCGCCGGCAATTATGGACCATTTCATTCACTAAACTACGAGAGCCACGCCATTGCTATGTTGTAAAGGAGACTGCACTTGATATCGTGGAAGAAAGAAAAGGAGAATAAGAAGAGAAGGCTAACTGACGTAAAAATATAAGTTAGTTAAATTTATAAAGTACTAGCTTGCAGATATTTGCAGAGATAGGGGAAGAAAGTCTCATGAAGAGCATGATGACACCCGGGTGTTAAAGTATATGCGTGCTGATGACAGTGGTCCGTGGTTCCATTATCTCTAGTTAAAAGGAATAAAGGGAAGAATTCGACGGAAAGTGAGGAATGGAAGTATTTAAATAGGTACGGAGTGTCTTAACACAAGGTTCTCAGGTTTCCATAATAAAAAAAAGAAATAGAAATACTTATTTAAATTGTTTCAATAACATAATATTTTAACAATATTTTAATATATGTTATAGTTAAGTGTGTAACCCCTCTAACCCGTTCGTGCAGCTAACATGAGAGCTGGTTTCGGTTAACTCAATCTTAATTTAATGGCTATGAGATAATTGTATCGTTTTTTTTCTCCAAAATAGACCGACTTTAACCGACCTTGTGCTTTTGTTTTATAATACGAAATGCATTTTGAAAGTTTATTGAACTTTTTGAGCTTAATTCTTATTGTTTTTGGAGTTTCTTTTTCTAATTTAATAATTATAGGTAGTTTAGTTAGAAAGGTTGGTTATGTACAAATTATGTACGTAATATCAGGCTAGCTATCCTTTTGCTGCGGCGTCGCCTCCATAATCAAAGAGAAATAATGACACTCTTTAAGTGCCCGAGAGATGTTACACAGCCTACAGGAAGGCTGGAATGGACTATCGTACAAAAAAAAACAATTCATACAAGTAGTTCCTAAGATTAGCCGAATGGCCAACAAGACCAACTGTTCAGTTTTATATTGTTAGTATAGGTTATATGTATATGTATGTAGGTAGAAAATCTATCTATACAAAATGTGAGTGGGTTCAAATTATTCTTTTAAACTTTTAATTACATGCGATTTCGTTATTTTCATAATATTAACTACATAAGTGAATAGTAACACTATTCCCAATAATGAACCAGATTAATCGAAATAAAATGAGTCTGTCTTTTTTTATTTTCACTCTGTATATAGCAGGGTAGGTATAGGGAACATAGCATTAGGACAGTCCGTTCCCATTAAGACATTTTCGATCTGGGAGCATTACATGTAACTCAACGCCGTGCTTTGCCTCCCGGTTGTAGGGGGATGCAGCATAAATATTTAACGTAGTAGTAGCTATTACTAACTCCGTCCTCAACTAGTTTAACACTTGGCTTTCCGATCTCTCTGACCCCTACCTACCCCGCTAGGGATAAAGCGTGATGCTAAAAAATAAAGAATATAAAAAACCTAGTAGGTGCTATGAGTATCAAATTATGAGTCATTCTATACTTATCACTTAATAAGGTGTAAAATGTAGGTGTCGCGTCGGGTTACTGTTAAGTGTGGTAGAGTGACATAGCGTGACAAACACTTTTTTTACAAGACAGACGATCAATTTTACCAGTATTCCTAATATAGATTTATTGTCATGTTCTTTTTTTTTTCAATTTGTAGAAATGAAAAATAAAGTGACAAATATAATTAAATTATATAATGTACTATTTTATAATCATTTTATGTAGAGCACCTGCAGCTTCAGGGATTGCAGGGGAATGCTTTGTCTACCAGGGCAGAGAAATTAAAATAAATTAAAATAAGCATTCCCTTGAGTGACTATCGAACCCATATCAATCGCGTTTTCATACATTACAGCAACTGAGCAAGTAGAGGGAACTTGGGTATCTAGTGTAATGACACTCCATTTTCTATAAGATATTTATTAATTTTATTTTGGAGTATTACGTCAGTACCATGCTCTGATAGGCGTATCACTGATGCATGAAACGACAGCTGAACCAAGAAATTGACCTTCAGACGAGCAAATTGATTACTATTTTATAATCTGTTTTATTGTGATGGAATGAACTTGGCTCAATTTGTGAAAACTCTTAAAGTAGGAAATATACGTATTTGTGAGGTGTTAGAATTAATTAAGCGCGGCGTTAAGTTCCGCCACTTAATACATGAAATTTGGGCCGAAAGTGGAGAAAGGAGAGTTTTGACATTAGGTTTTCTCTAAGTACCCCGCTATACAGAAAAGCAACTCCTAAGCTGAAAAAATTTCGTTGCCTCACTTTAGGGATACAAAAGGAATAATAAAGTTCACCGTGTCTCCTTATAACAAGTTAAAACACTACATTCTACATGCACCACCCAATTTTTAAAACATGCGCGGAGAGTGACGTGACCTTTACCCAGTATCATCGATATTGCGTATTCGGAATTCAACCGTAATCTCCGCCTATTTCTCTTGCCACTTAGGTACTCATTTTTAACTTTTATGGCATTCATCCATCCCTCATTCTTTCGACGTGCCCGATCCACCTGAGTAAGTTCATTTTCGTATTCACTGGGATATCCATGCGAGTTGTATCCATGTGTACATTCTACAGCAAAATATGAGTAAACCTTAAACGAGGATAAATTCCCCATTCTTTCCGACATAAGCTAAAAGACTAGAACGGAGTGATTCATTATTATATTTTCTCCGTATTGCTCAATACTTATTACAAATATGAATTATAATATAAACAATATAGTCATTATTATGCAATTATGGGCACGTACGTACCGTTCGCCTCATTGGTACCGTTAATGTGCGATGTGTTCTATAGATAACGTCTTATTATATTCAAAATAGTTTTAAACTTAACTGCGATTCTAGTTATACAATATTTAAATATTATTTTTCTAAATAATTAATTTACAGTTATGAGAGTAATTATTATAGAGTATTTTTTATTTTTGCTTTTCGCTGGATCCCGCACATAGCAAGCACGAGCCACCTCGTGATATATTCTCAAAATTCAATACAAAATATTTCTCCCGTAGTTCCTGAGATTTTGTTCAAAAATATAAATTCTTTAGCAATATATTATATAATTTAATATATTATTAGTGTAAATAAGATAAACTATTAGAAGGAAGGAATAACACATTAGCAAGAGTCGTTTAGCCTAATATGTATTTTTTTATAAAAAAATATATGTAAAAGCAAAGGTCACGGATATCTAGTGTGGTTTTGAGAAAAAAAAAACTATTATAAATAGATTTTAATATAACCAGTATTATTTAAATATTATAACTATAATAATGATAAAATATACTGCTTTCAGGATATTTTTTTTCATACGCGATTATGGCGCAGCAGTATATCGACTGACTGCTAGCGCAACTATTGTGGTTTCGATTCTCATTTAGATTTTTTTATTTTTTCGCTCTAGGAAGAAGATGGACTTGGCCGTTGCGGTCTATTCCGCGCATAAAGCGTTGTCGTGCCTTGATGGGCATATACACTATATTGGTATCTATTTGGGGCAGAAGGAAAACGGAGTAATTATTCACTACATTCTCTTAGCACATCCGGCTGTATACAGATAGGTGGCAAGATTAAAAAGCTATTTCACAGCCAATAACAAAAATAGACACAAGCATTTATTATAATCAATAGATTTTTATTACAATCCTAACTTTAAGCTTATAGGCGTGAATATTTTATTTTAAAACTATTATTGCGTCATCATAAAAAAACTGAGAATACAAAAATAACTTCAAAAAGTCCACCCTTATTACAAGGGGATACGATTCAAAATGAAATTTAGTTTTTTGTCGGTTACAAAAGTAGTACCAATTTGAATTCAACATTCCCATTCTATGTAATTGTAAGTCAAATCAGGTCCTCTTATATGAGAGTCCTCGGAAGCCTGACGTATACTAGTTCATGGCCCTCGGTCCTCTTTAACTGTCAACAGTGACTGTTAGCAAGCCTATTTTGTAATTGTTTAGCATTATTTCTTGTAATGGTTGGGGGTTCGATCCTCGTTTAGGAAAACTTAGTGGTGATTTTTAAATAAGTTTCAGCAGAAAATAAAATGACGATAGAATACAGTATGTTAATTGTACAAACAAATACCTATTAGCTAACAAAAGGTATGGACCTTGTACTAATAGCTAATCGTTTTGCGTCAAATGAAACAGAAATAAAAAGTCGGCCAGTCGTGGCGCAGGGGCAGCGTGCTACGGTCAACGCGACAGGTTGTACGATCAATTCCCACTCGGGGAAATTAAATATTTTCACTTCCTTGCTTTGATAACGAGACAAAGCGCAGCGTTGAGTTCTGCCATTCAACACGTAATACCTCCAGATTTCTCCGGAAACTTGGGAATGGAAGTTTCTGAACGGGAACATAGAACAAATTCCTAGGTTTCCTCTAGGTTAAGTTCCTATACAGCGTAAATATAAAAAAAAATAGATAAAACTTTACAAAACAATGTAAAATTAATGTCTTTAACAGTAGTGATAAGTTGATAACTAAAATTCTACCAGTGCTCGACCCTTCGTGGTTACATTTACGGGAAGTGGTTGCGGCAGGTTGGTAGAATTGCTATTGATCTTTGAAATTAGTATTGTACCTGTATTTCATGTATATAAGAAAGTGTTTATTTAAAACGATTTAATTTTAAAACAGAATATTTATAACAAAATTTTTAATTGTATTAACTTTAAGCGTAAGCGCGACATACTGGTCGTAGTAGTAGGTTTGATTTGCAGTTCAGGAAATAAAATATTGAATATACTCATTTCCTCCCTCTCTAGGGGATCGGAAGTGTCTTAATGAGATCGGAGTGCCTTAACATTAGTTTAAAAAAAACAAGTATTCCATCATTTATCAAAGGATGTCAGTAAGAGATTGCTTGAAGCAATAAGTCCGTCTTTGCATTATGTTTACATTTTATATGCAATTATTTTTCTATGTAATTCGTATTATATATATTTTTATGTGTGCAATAAATCTATTCTAAATAATGCCCTAAATTAAATTCGAACTTACAGCACTAACTCGCATTCACTTCGTGGTCCTCTAATGATCATAATAAAATCTAAATGAAGAATAAAAGATATCTCATTGAATAGAGTGAAATAATTAGTTTAGTGAACCGATTTTAAGTCATTGAAATCCACTCGAGGGAAAGGAATCGTTCATTTGAATATAAATAGAATCGAGTATTGTCGTCATTTTCTAAAGATATAAATTATGAACGTATTTCTTTTATGTTTTTCACAATATTATGTTTTTAGGTTGTATTGATGTGAGTGGAGGTGACTGTAGGTTCAATTTTCATCCTCTTCGTACTTATGTTACATCATTTAATTATTTGTCTTTATTATTTTCTATTTTTTCGTGACATAATATCGTGAGTTGAGTGTAGGGAGTTCAGTGCCCCACTTTGTCTTGTTAACACTACTAGAAAATAAAAATGTTTAAAAAATATATAAATTCTCATATTTACTTAGCAATAGTTACTCCAAAACATGATCATATACTTAACAGTAACTATGTACTATAGCTATATAATTTAAAAATAATAAGGATTTAATAATGTAATTGAGACTCGAGCGCGTACAAAGGAAATCCAAAGTGGTAAATGAGAGGATATTTTTTTTAGGTAAATTATAAGAAAAGAAATTTAACCTTGGTGTATTCATGAGCTATTCAGCCCTAATAAGCAAACGAAACGTCAGTAATGCCTTTTAAGCGGAGAAACTGGGAAATTAATTAGTTTATTACTTTTACTTAATTTTACCTGTTAACCATTCAAAACAACAAGCAAATCCATTGTAAATTACTAGTAATTTAAAAAAAAGCTATAATTATACCCCCATAGCTCACGTTACAGGAAGTTTATCTCCATGTGTGGTAATTAAGGCGTGATGAGAAAACTTATCTATGATAAGATACCATCTAAAAGCTTCCTCTATTATATTGAGAGGATGTGAAGCTTCGGACGAGCTTACAAAGCTTTTAGTGTTTGAAATTTATATACGAGAGTTATTATTATCTTGGTGTTAGATAATATGAATACTAGAACATACGTTTTTTTAAATCGAATATAAGTTTTTTTATCTTCACGCTTTATTCCAAGTAGAGCTGTGTAGAGTAGAGTACGTAGAGTTAAGACACTTCGTTCCCCCTTTTCTGCTGAATTTTCGGGGAATTTAATGTTGTGTGGCGGAATTGAACACGGCGCTTTTGGGAATCGAACACACAACCGTCGCTTTTACAGTGACACCCCTGTGCCACTGAGCCATATGTACAACAGGCCGGCTCGAGTATACATTTTAAACTCCAAAGTTTACGTTCGTACATCAACTTATACTATTAGAGTTTTATATTATACCAATATAAATATTTTTTTTAACATTGTATTTTTTTATTGTATTACATATTATCATACATTTAAATAAATGATTTCTAATATTTTATACATCTACCCAATTGGCATAAAAAAATTAAATTTAAATTAAATATTATCATAACTGGTAAACCAACCTACGACCTCTCCCAAAATGGCCAAAGAAATAATTAATCGTAGCAAAATTACTAATATATTCATATGAATATTTTTTAAATAACTTTAAAATATATTTTTATCGATCAATTTACTCTAAAATTAAGATAATAGAAGTAATTAATATACGTCAGAATATTTTTTTATATTTTACATGTATAAAAATAAATCTAATGAACTAAAATAATAGACTCACCTACACCACTACAATTACACATACACAAGTAAACACACAAATAACACTCAGTATAATCATAAGCACACACACAAACACGTTAAACACATTCAAACACAAACACACATAAACACAAATCAATTTGCGTATCACGTGACCGCCAGCGCTTCGTAGAAGGCGTGCGGTGCCTGCGCCGGCGCATTTAATACTGCTATCATTGTTTAGACTTCTCCTTATGCTTATATTATAGTGTGGTTATAAAATATTTGCTTAGATTATTATTATTATTATATTATAGTTGTATTTATTATTAAAGTAATAATAATAATGTGACTTTTCTTTCATATATCTCTTGATAAAAATATTATCAATTTGTATTATGAGTAATATTATAAAATGAGACCAGCGCAGGCACAAGTGTGCAACTGCAGTCGCGACAGGTAATGGGTTTGATTATAACGTGTGAATTGGGTGTAGGTAAAACTTAAAAGGAAATATTTTTTAATACTTTGAAGAATCATTGAATTCGCGGAAAGATAAATATTCAGCTATATTATAATTTGAACATTATAAAAAGGAAACACATATAGAAATAATGAATGTAAACGCGATGGTTGTTAGTTCGATTCCCGCTCGGTGAAATGGAATGTTTTCTGTTTAAAAATCCGTGGAAATGATTCGACTGATATACGAGTATGTACATTTGTTTAAGCAGAGATATCTGCTTTAACGACAATTTTAAAATGATATTTTTTTTCCTTATTCAAACGAATGTCTTATGACATTTCTAAGAAATGGCACAGATTTATATTTACAAAATACAAAATTAAAATCAATTTAAAAGAACTGGACGCTTTTATTCTAATAGGACATACGTTACAATATGTTTTTTTCCTGACAGTCTTGCTGAGTTTCTTGCGCTGGTTTTTCTTTAGTTTGAGGCAGTAACTTTAGTCAACTTATGGTAAATTATTTCACATTCAAAAAGTGAAGCATATAACTTCTTATTTGAAATGAAATTATTTGAATTTGAACTTGTTTCGATATCGATACCGTCCTCATTTGCATTATAAACTTTGTAAATGAAGCTTTGAAGGGATGATCAAAGCTCGTGTAATTAAAACATTCTCAAATCCTCCTCACAGGTTTATTCCTACGTAATGTTGCAAAGTTTTCAAAGTTTAATGAGGTGTCTAATTAATAAGTTTTTGTGTTACTCCTTTTGTAATATAGAACACTCCTTTGTTATTTTTATTTTATTTTTTTTGCTTTATATGCTGTACTCGCACATAACAGAGTAGGCAGAAGGAACCTGGGAACCTAATGTAACGACAATCTTTTCACCCAATTCTGGACACATTGCGTGTTGGACGCGAAACGTACAACGCCGCTCTTTATCTCCTTACCCAGTATGAGGAAATAAAAATATAAGATATTTCATTTCCGTCCTTTCGGATTTGTATCTAGAATTACAGTATTTGAAGATATCTGAACTACATTGTGACATTCTAACTCAAACCCATAGGGATAACTTTGAAACAAATACATAATATGTTATTCGAAACGTAATTGAGTTAGTTATTACGGCCAATTTGTTTGAAAATGAATATTAATGCTCGTCCCAGATGGTTTCTGTCAATGTAGAGCTTTTAAATCGATATAAAAATTAGGGTAACGTTTTGGTTTAGAAAAAAATGTTAACTATAATAAAAACTGAAAATAGATTTTTTTTTTCTTGATTTTAAAGACATCCATGGTTTTTTGTACACTGTAAGCAAAAACTGTTATAAATAATGCCAATATAAAATCATTACTATTGAAAAAGTCGGTTTTACAGTCACACATTGAACCTCTGCGCCATGACTGGCTTCTTTACATACATGTTTATATATTATACCTAAACATCTATGTACAAATATATGTATATTTAAAAAGAGATATTTATTATTAAGATTTTTAAATAGGGGGTACAAAACCCAAAAGCCTCACCTTTTTTATTCAGATTTTCTCTTGATCTCTACTTCCTTTGTTATTTTCGGCCAAAAATGCTTATCAAACCTCTGCTTGGCTTACCATGGTCATTTAATATTACTTTAAATGATAACAATGCAGCCAGGTCACGACCCCCATCTATCACAGTGACGCGTCCAATTTGTACTTCAACATAAAAAAAATGTGAAATTTATGATTGCCTTCCACTGATGGATTTGTTCTAGTTTGAAAAAAGTAATGCTGTGTCCTTTTTAAAGTTAACATAGGTAATTATATCTGAAATTAGTCTCATTAGGTTCAATAATGACGTAATTTCATTTAAAAAATAATGAAACGCCACGGTTGTAAGTTCGATTCCCTTGGAGGAATTAATTATTTTCTCCGTCTGGTAACAAGACGAAGTACGGCGTAACGTTCCGCGCATTCCTCGCACACAATGGACCATGCCCCGACCATTAAAAAAGAGTGTTTTAACTCTACGTTTCCTCTACTTACCCTGTTATGCGTAGGATACAACGTGAAATAATAAAAATATTACTAAGAATTAACACATTCCAAAAATAATATTAAAATAACGTTTATATTTACATCCATTTGTTTACTTAAGGATTCAACCAAACAAAAAATAATTTAGCGGAAATCCTGTGGAGCGTGTCGCCCACATTTACAATCTCTAGCGATTTATACGAATTTGGACCTTATTGTTATACAAATTAGAGTCAAGAAATTATTTTTAAATATAATTTTGTCACAGCTTCTGCTTCCTTTAGTATAAACAAAGCGGTTGTTTCATTGTGCAACATTTTAAGGGTTTTATGAGATTTTGAACACTTGTGTTAGTCTTATGTTTTAATATGAACGAAAAATGAATGTTTAAGTTCTATTTATGGCCATTGCAGGCGTATTTCAGGGACGTTTCTTTACTCTGTTGACAAACGTGGCGTTTAGTTCCGTCGCGTACACCTGTTCCTGAGATCAGCACGGTCAACCAAACTAACTCTTCAACTTAGCCTAAGCTATAGTTATAAATTACTTCACTGTAATAGTTACGTACCTAGCCATAAACTGTACTTTATTAAAATTAATTTAAACAATATAGTTTTACAAGGCAATAAAGTTAGCAGAGGGAGTGTCTTGATGAGGTGGTAATAACCACTCAAGTGTATAACTCGATTTAAACTTACTAAGTGTTGTCTACAGTCTTGTAGTGATAAGACGTTATTCTATTTTAATCAATATCTATCTATACATATAAAAATTAATTAATCGATGTCTGTACATGGAGATATTTGAGAAATACTGTTTTATATAGATTATTTATATTTAGAGGCCAATAGCAGGAACATAGTACAGAGTTACTGTGTTCGATCCCCATTCGGCGAACTGATTTATTTAAATTAATATTGTCGTTTTTTGCTCTAATGTCGAGGCAATGCGCGGCGTTGAATTCCGCCATTCAGCACGCAACGCCTCCAGAATTCGGCGGAATGTGGGGAACGGAGTGTTTTTATACCAGGTTCCCTCTGCCTACCCTGCTGGGTGCGCAGGATACTGCGGGAAGCTAATTTTAATTTAATTTGATTTTTTAATACAACATATTCACTTATAAACTAAGTCACTGTGGTTATTTTTCTTGCATATTAGTATGTACTATGCTTTCCAAAACACTAAATATACTCAATTTAGCTTTTAAACCTCCACGCGTACGTTTTAGTTGAAATTAATTGGTTTCTGAGATTTGCGACGCACGTGCAAGTATTTTTTTTTAAATTGCTCTTTTATACTAAAATGTAGGAGCAATAAAGTGACTCATTTAAAAAGATTATAATTTATTTACCTTACTTTTAATATTTATGCATCTAGCGATAGGTCACCTGACGCATTTTAGAGGAAGGAAGGAATCTACTAGAGGAGGAAGAGTTGAGGGAAGTTGCTGTCAAGAAATTTTCAAGACATTGCGTGTTGAAAAAAAAAATATGATCACCACAGTAGGGCACGAACCCAAATCTTTCGCTCTTACAGCCAGATGCTGGACTATACTTCGCAACTGGATCAAATCGACATAATATGAACAAATACATTGTGAATATTTAAAGCATATACCTATATGAATTGAAAACTTAACTGACCTTCTCTCTTATCCACTGGACATCAAAATTCTATTTATATTTGTTAAAGCCTTTTTACATTTGTCTCACAGATATATTACAGTAGATATGCAAATTAAGGTAAATTAATGAGTTTCCCCTGTCACAAGCAAATTTAAATTCTAACAAAGTTTTGCTAAGTAAGGTTTCTTATGAGTTTGACATTGCCTTGAAGGTAATGGATTGGATTTCCAGTCAAGACATATTGTAAGAACAATAATTCTTCTAAACAAGGGTGCAATGGAGCAGTGATTTTTTTTTTTTCAATGAATCCAAGTAAACAGGACAAAACACGTGTTATGACGCCATTGCTATTCCACGGCGCGTGGGCGTTAAATCACAGCTATCAGGCTTGTAGTTCGGTGAATGCTGGTAGCATGTTGACAAGTTAGGAGTAGTCTACATCAGTCTATATTGATATTGAGATAAGAAAAGAAAGAAGAAATTGTATGGTATACGCAATAATCTCAGGAAACACTTTTTCGATTTCGAATTACTTTTTGTGCTAGATAGTCCATTAATCATGGATGGTTATATTATATCCAAGGGGCTACCCTATGGCCTTGCACCCTGAGACACTGTTCTCGAAAGTCTCCCCAAGCCTCACTTACCACTCACTTTTGCTTCATAATTTTTTTAACCATTCGTTCAAGTATTAAAAGATTGAGATTTAATGGTAAAGACCAAGTTAAGAAGACGTGTGTAAAATTACTTTACTGTTTCTAACTGTAAGCACGACGGTTGTGAGTTCTATTTCTATTCAAGGGAAATGATTTTATTTAAACGGGAAATGATTTTTTTTGGAACGGAGTTCCTTACGGCAGGCTTGGAAGGGATAGGGATTTCGCTGCGTGACCGAACTGAAAAAAATGTGATAGTATAACCGTAAGAAAAATGCGTGGAATAAAACCGTTAAATGAGACGTGCGCAGGCGCGACAGTCGCATACACAGACGAGTAGTGTATAATACCTTTTTCTTTCTCCCTCTTTCTTTTCGTTCTCTCATCCCTTCTCTTTCTATTACCACTCCACCCCACCAATGCATAGTATATACTCATGAATTCATAGACAAGCACGTGGCGAATACTCACATTATAGATACATTTTACTCGTGAGTAGCCACGTTTATTTTTTGCAATTTGTGTCGATTCTACATTAGCTGAAGGAACTTCGTTCCTACTTGGTGTCCCACGACACCACACCATTAATTTTTTAAATTTATATTAGTAAAAGAAAAATTCTCCCTCCGCTAGCCAAGGTTTACAATTGACTTCCCGTACTTAACCCGCAATGTCTTGAAAATTGAGCGGAAAGTGAGGAGCGGAGTGTATATAGGATGCCCACTGTCTAACCTGATATGCAGGAAGTGAAGCTGTTTTTTTTATTTTATAAGTAATGTGTACCCACCTTAACAATAACCATAAAACTATTGCGAGTGTAAGGAATTAGTAATCACAATATCTTGGCCGCGATCTATTTGGTTCCATTTTTATACGTTATACATATGTTTTTGTCATGTTCCAAGTAAAAGTCTAAATTTTTTATTCTGCTTGACGCCGTGTTTATCGTTAAAAAAATTTTCACAATCAATTTATTTGATTTTGCGTGAAAAGTGAACAACGGGCAGACTGGAGAAAAATAATCATTATTAAGATTTTGGGCTAATCTTATTTGAAGCTTAAATACTGAGTATATTTTCCTAACTAAAGCAAATTCTGTTCAATACAGAATTCCAATCCAAAAATCGTAAATCAATCTCAACTTGTTACTTTAATTAGATACTTATCTTATCGGCTTATCTGCTTTGTTTGTTTTATAGATTCACGCTTCTAAAGGCAGGAGCAGAAAGACCCTAGGTTAGAGAACCTAGATACAAGAAGTATCTCTATAAAAAGTGGGGATAGATGTGTTTTGACGGAAATGGTGTGTCGTGGGACTAGGTTCCCAGGTTCCTTTTGCGTACCCTGCTATGTGCATACAGCGTGAAATGTATTTATTTGAACTCACGCTTATTTTATACGCTATGAAGTATAGATTAAACTACAAATACAGCTGTATAGAAGTTTCAAAATAATATAAAGAAAACTGAATTGGGTCAAACCGTGAAACGGTCGATAGGCAGTGTTTGATTGGAGTGGTTTGAGTTCGAGTTTCGATACTCAACGCAGCGCTTTTGCCTCGACACCAGAGCGAAGAAATGGAAATATAGACATAAATATATATTTCATTACCTCGAGTGGGGATCGAACCCACAATAAGTCGCATATACAGCCACACTTTGTACCCGCAGGGGTACGAGGTACCCCAGTCGAGGCCAGTCGTGGTGCAGACCACGACTGGCCTCGACTGGCCTTGCTTCCGATGTTCCAAAAAGCTATAGCTTAATACATTTTAATTCAATAGAGTGATTAACATTCACATTTCAATCAAAAGATGTACAATAAGTAATAAGAAAAGGACACGATGTCATTTTCTTAATCCATTCACATTTCTTCTTCAGTACTCGTAAATCCTAAAAGCTGTTTGCTTCATTAAAAGTTTCTTAATGAAAAATGTTTTTGCATTTTTATTTACGGATTATTACTCTAGCTTTTCCTGGTGGCTTTGCTTTGTGGTCTAGATATATAGAATATAGAAGTGGTTGACACAGTCTAATTGTCCAAGTTAACTCGGACTACAGGTGCAGCCGGTACACAGGTACCAATATAGCCTACCTCAATAACTGAACCATCCAACACAAAAAAGAGTTTTTCAATGCCTACGAATAGTTTCTGAAACTAGTGCGTTCAACCAAACAAAATGAACAGCGTTATAATATTACTATAGAAAGAAAAGAATAAAAATAATGTTTATCATAAAAAATATATATATTTATAATATGAACAAACATTAGTCAAATTAGATATCAGAGAAGAAATTTACCATTACATGGATCTAATGTCAAACTCTTCACAAGGTTACTTTTGAATACCCTGCAATATGCGGGATTCAGCGTGACATTATGAAAAAATAGAAATTCTGATATATTTAACTCTGTGAATAATTTTTCATGTAACAAGTATAATAATGACTGAAATCAAAGAAACGGTTGCGGCAATTAAGTAATTACGTCGAGCGAATTCGAGTGGGTAGTAGCGTACAGTGGATACTTAAAATGCTAAGTTTAAAAATATTCCAAATTATGCTAATTACTTAATATATTTACCAAAACCTTAATTTCAATTTCGTCACTTAACACGTTATGCCTCCAGAGTTCGACGGAAAATTGGCAACCACCAGGTTCCCTTTGCCTATCCTGCTGCGTTATACGTGATTAGCGTGGAGTCAAAAAATATATAAAAAGAAATTATTAAAAAATCTTAAGCCTACGCATTACTTAAGAAGCTGATTTATTATTTTTGTTTTCTTTTGACAAAGCGTGATAGCGTCACGTACACTTTGCTATTATAGTTACTTTACTCTTAGGCCTAAGTGCACTTGGAAGTTCAAAATGGCTATGATACATATCTGTAGTTTGATAGTATAATATTGATTATTACTTTTCCTAAGGATCTCGGATTGAAATGAACTTGGTCTTTTGGCAGGCTTGCGTAACGGCGTAAAAAATGTAGAAATTTAAATAAGGTCTATAGAATGTGCTTTCGATGGATTGACAACATCGGTGTGGTTAGCTTAGGGGGCAAATAGGTGTGTACCAGTTTCCGAGCATATAGCTCATTCTTCGCATTCGCGATTTGTCTTGTTACCATCGAGGAAATGAAATAACTTATTCCCCTAATTGTGAATCGTATCTATAATCGTCACGTTTACCTTAGACGCTATACCACTGTCATAAGTACCTATGACTTTTTATGGCCGGTAATACCGAAAAGTCATATAAACTTTTTGTCGTTATACAGTGGAAAATGTTTTATGGCATCTCTTAATTTGATTCGCTGTAATGAAAGAATTTGCTCTGAGTAAACTTTTTACATTATAAAAGTATGAAGAATTTAGATTGTTTCATATAATATTATTGTTTTTTATAACCCTGAAAATGGAAAATGGTGGTTTTTTACCCTTGGTGTATGGTAGGGTAGATAGAGGGAACCTAGTATTACCTTTTGATATTCCGCCTAAATGTAATGGTGACTCAACATTGTAGAAAATATTGAATACAAGCTCACATTCACAAAAAAAACATTTTTGTCGCAAATCACACCGAAAAGCATAATAGGCTAGTCTAGTAAACGCGACAGGTTATGGGTTCGATTCCCTCGAGGAAATTAAACATTCACTATTTTCATTGCTTCGCTCTGCTTAAAGGCTTTGAATTCTGTCACACAATGCCGACAAAATTCGCCAGAACGTGGAGAACGGAAGTGTCTTAATGGGGACAGAGTATCTTAACATTATGTTTCCAAGTCCCATCAAACGACTCTGCTATTGGTGGATCCTGCAAATAGCAGGGTGAAAAATATCCTATCGAACCCAAAAAAAATCACCTGTCAAATCTAAAATCCTAACATTGATAAACCCACATATTCATATTCTACCGACTGCAAGGTGGAGGAAGTTTGAACAATGACGCCGGCGGCACTTCCGGTGCAACCGGTCCCTGTAGGTACGGGCTACCATATCGCACCAAATTATTGCAAGTTTCAAGTTTTAGATAATATATATGTAAGCATAGGTAGATACCTATATTTGATGAACCGTAGATGTCATCTTTATTATTATACCATTATAATAATAAAAATATAATATTGAAAAGTGATTTTCTTAAATAACTTTAAGACTTTTTATTAATTTTCTGAGTGGAACGGAGGGAACGTAGTGTCTTAATAACAAGTTCCTTCTGCCTACCCTGCTCTATGGGAAACAGCGTGAACCGTTCATTAATGTATATCAAGACCGTCCATTATTATGTTTTTATTAAAGTTGTTTTTTTTTATTTTTAATTTTTTTATTGAATTTAATTTCGTCGAACGATACTGATTGTCGTAGCCAGAGACAGACAAAACTATTTGGATGTAAAATCTGTACATAATTGAATCGATTAGGTATATTTATATTGATAGTTACAGTTTAGCAAGTTGTATATAAGGATGTGTGATAAATAAAAAAAATGGGAAAAAGATAAAAACACGCTTTTTTTTAAAAAAAATACAAGAGCAGATGATTTACTTTAGAAATTTAAAAAAATGTAAACATATAGCTTAGTGAAATAGTCTATCTAGTACTTATATGTACATAATACTACTGCGTTCATTTTTTTTTAATAATTTAAAACATATAAAATTTATTTATTAATATATTAATACAGAATTTGAACCAATTTTTTAATGTGCTCCTACAGCTATTCAAATAGCAATAGCCCTAACAGGTTAAATCGCTCTTTAATAGAGCAAAAATCAAGTATAAAAAAATATATATTTCTTATAATATTTTTTGTATTTACGTATTACATAAATTACATACAAAATCATTCCTCGTATTAAATAGTTACATAAATTATAATAGCATGTCAAGGCACAAAGGTGTCGTCACAATCAAATATGATTAGATATGAGATGGGAGATTGAGGTTTGATTGTCAATTTAAGTTCCTATACTTGTCGTTGAAAATTAAATATACTTATAGTAACTGTATATCCAGTAATTATATAGTCGTATTTACTTTCTGTCTATAAGTAATGTCAGTAATGGAGATCAGTCGTTGCGTAGGCTACAAGCATGCCACTGTAAATTCGATAGGTTGTGGGTTCGATTTCTACTCGATATGAAATAATTAATATTCTCCTCGCTCTGGTAAAGCGCGGCGTTGAGTTTCGCCACTCAACACGGAATACTTCCAGAATTCGACGGAAAGTGTGGAACGGACTTTTTTTAATGAGACCAAAGTGTCTTCTTGTTCTGTTTCTTAATACGAAGTAAAACATAAATGTATTTTAGCTAATTCTATTTCAACGGAAACGGTTAGTATAGTTATTTTAATTAAAGTTTTAGATATAAGAGTTAAGGCGAACTGAATGAAGAAAATAAGTGAATATTTTAGTTAATTCCCCCAGTCATGGCTACACTAGCAATATGAATTTTGACTACATATAATTATACTATACTACTACTACTATATTAAATGCATCCCTTTATAATCGTTTCATTTAATAACAGTCTCTGCTCTACTATAGAGTACATTTTAATCACAAACACAATTTGAAGTAAACAACACACCCCGTATAGTACCTGACGATGAAAACTTAATTAAAACTTATGAAATGCGGACCCCCCTTTGAACATTTTCTGTGAAATACAGAATAAACATTACACTATTGAGATTGCCTTTTGAGATTATGATTATTTGATTTGGCTTGTTTTCTACAGTACTAATACTTAAATGTTATTTCATTTTAATTGGTCTTTAAATTTTCATTAAAAACGCAAAATGTGAAAAACAGAGTGACCCACCACTAGATTATCTACCATAAATGAAAAAAATATACAAAATATTCAAATAATCATCTCATTTTGTAAGAGCTTTTAAAATTAAGTTATTCTTTAATTAGTATTGTATTTGTATTACGCAAGAATAATGGAGTTTATGGATGGTTAATTAACGGTATGTATAATTAAACGAGGTTTTACTTGGAGAAGATTTATATATTACTTCTGAGAGCTGGAAGTTTACTCTTTTTCCCTCATATAAGAGGGCTGTCACAATCATCGTGTTTTCATTCAGAGGCTGCCCCACTACGGGAAATAAGCTATTTAATAAAGAAATCAACTATTTAATAAGGATATTTAGGGCTAGTCGTGGTGCAGGTACAAGTGTACGACTGTAAACGCGACAGGTTGTGAGTTCGATTCTCACTCGGGGAAATTAAGTATTAAATATTTTCATTTCCTCGCTCTGGTAACGGGGTAAAGCGCGGCGTTGAGTTCAGCCACTTAATAGGCAATGTCTCGAAAATTCAACGGAAAACGGTCCTATAATAATAAACGGAGTATTTTAACACTAGGTTCGCAGGTTCCCTCTGCCTCCCCTCCTATGTGCATGAAGCTATTAAATTGATAAGTCTAGCTATGTGTATATAGCTCATATAAGATTCAAACGTTAACAACTGTAGTAGATAGTCTCTGACATTAAGTTTGATGCGCAAACGGAAACGCTAACTAAAGTTAACTTTTAACTTACTAGCTGTCTGCTTTGGAAAATTTAAGCATGTTAGACGTCGTCGTAAAATTGCAACTTGCATTTGTGAAGTAGTTTATTCAACCAATTTATTTTCAGTATTAATCGCAATTTTCGTAAGTCGTTAGTATTTATTTAATGTTATAAAGGTGGGTGGGTTCGATATCCACTCGAGAGCCTCCACCATTCAATGTCTCGAAAAATTTAGCAGATAGGGAACGGAGTGTCTTAACAGTAGGTTCCCTCTGCCTTCTCTATTTTGAACAGGATACAACTTGAAGGGGATTTATTTTTTATTTAAGTATATCGTTAGTTGGAAAATTTATGGATAATAATTTATGAATATATAGAGAAAGGCAATATTATTATTATGTTCATATATTATGTCATGTTAATCGTTTCCATACACTGCCTTACATATTTCTCTCTGTTTTCAACTTTTGTATTGTGTGAATAATGGTAGGAACTGTCACTTAGTCAATGGTCTCTTGCTAACTTTGTTACACGCATTTCTATAGTACTGTAATTGTAAGAGATAGAATGTTGTATAGTCGTGCATCGTTATATGGAAAAGCTTTGAAATTGTATATACTTTCTGAAGTAAAGAATATTATTTAATATTTTTTGCTATATACTGTGTACCTACTGCACCCAGCAGGGTCGGCCCACTTGCATGCCTAGTTACCCTACCGTTCTCCATTTTCTGATTAATCTTAAATATTTCATTCCCCCTAAATATCTTTAGCTTTCCATTGCAATTTTTGACACATTATACTGCACTGTCCGGTAAACATTGTTTTGCAAAAAATATCGCCTCCCGTATTGTACGTTGTGATGATACTGTACTCATAATAAGCGGGGCGCTTACTCGTACTTCTGTTGCTCATGGGCCTATATCTCTAGACACAAAAGTTTCTTGGAAGGCAGGGGAGGGGGAGGGGGCACTTTAGTATTGAATTTTGTTAATAAAACACCTGGGATGGGCACAAGACTACTCTAAAGCTGGTACAGGCCACCCGATCCCCCCTATTCTTACAAATAAGAAAGGAAAGCCTGACATATTTAATATTATGATCGTTACCGACTCTCCGACTCAATTTAATTCCGCCAAGATATAGTCACATAAATAAATATTCCAGTTACTTATAAAATATTGCCCTTGGCGTCCGTAGCTGTGCTTCTTTTGAAATCGTTCCAAAACCTCACGTTAGTCGCAGATATTGAAAAAATATTAATGTGATATGATAATAATAAGACTGATTCAATATTGTAATGGTTTAAAAATATATTTAAAAATTTACTGAGGAAAGTTAATGTTAAGACACTCCATTCTCCACGCACACTTAAATTTCGAGACTTCTTATCAAAATAAACTATTATTTAGCAGAACAACCTAATTCCTTCTAATTTATGTAAGAAAACAAAGCATTTAATTTATGTACATAATAAATGATATAAGTGATAAGACAAAAAAGGCGGATAAAAGTAGAAGGTATACGCGTGCGATAACGTTTTTATCTAACAGCGTGTGCTGATTAATGAAGATGGATTTTTTGTTATTGGATTAAAGCACGAAAGGGTGAGTTTTGTAGAAATTTCAACTGAATGGAAAATTCTGTTTTTCCGTGGATTTTCAAAAAATTCTTCCTCTTCAAAATTTCAACTTAATGAGTCCAGTAGTATCAATAGTGGTATGAGCATTGTCGGTAACGTAGTCACTCAGTAACGTTAAAAATTTAAACAAGAGTTCCGTTAGTCAACACGTAATATTTCTGAAGTGAATACTTTTCGCGTATTCCATTAAGAATAGGAAAAAAAAAAATAGTGAAATTCGAAAAATGTTATCGTGATATCCTTAGCTATATATATATATAGTCGGAAACGGAGTGTCTTAACACTAGGTGTTCTCTACTACATACTTGATACAGCGTCAAACTAAAAGAACTTCTCCCTAAAAAAACGTGGAACCAGAGAACATTCTGAACTTGATCCTATCCTGAAACTGATAAGAGCATTTTTATATAGAAAAAGGCTTTACCATTTTGCTTTACTTCTAAGATGCTTTAGACACTCAACGAGTAATATAAAGGTAGTCTTATAATAGGGTTGGGAGATCTAACAAAGGATGGTTAATTGCCCTTACCTTTTCTTTAAGGGACACCCTAATAAATTCTTTTTCCAACCTTTATGTAGGCTTTTCCGATACGGCCTTTTCAAACGCTGTTACTTCGCCTATATACCTAGTGCTACAGATAACAGTACTTGTATAAAACTTTAGCATTTATATCAATATGTCAGAGTTGTATATGACACATGACACATTCGTAGTGTCCGAAGTAAGTCTGATCTTGTAAATTGGTGAAGTGTTTGGTGCTGAACTGGCACGCTCGAAGCGCCATAAATTAAGAACTGAACTGAACTGATCTTGTAACGTAAGTGTAGGTTTTAGAGCTTTGATAATACACTAATATTCGTATCCCGAGCTGAATTTGTCTAATTTTTTATGTGTGTTTTTATGTCACTTACTTAAAATATAGTACCATGGACTAGTAGTGGCCGCCCTGAAATTAGGTTTTCTAAACTTTTGCACATCGTTTTCTCGGAAAGAAAATATTTAAGAGTAAGAAAAATGCTAAAAGCAAATATGTGCAGCCATCTATAGCTAACTTCGACGGCACTGTAGTGGTACTACTATAGTGTTGAGACACTCCGCCACAACTAAAACAAAGTGAAACAAATGAATCGTTTTTTTATATATTATGTCAAAAGTATACTTTATGGAAGTGTTACGCAAAATCGATCAGTTCAAAAATGAAACGTGTTCAATCGAATAAAATTAGGATTTGGGTGAAAGTCAGCGTCACTCAATCACTGGTATTGGAGCGGCAAAATCCGTAGCGTTTGATACTGAGATTATACTCGTACTGATGCTGTGTTTTCAGTTGAAAAGGCTCTTTGTTTGATAGAAATGTTTGGAATTGTTTCAATGGGTTATATGTTAATGGAATAGCTAAAATTTTATTACTTTCAATCTTTACCCGGATAAGTAAAGTTGAGAGAGCCTAATGTTGCTGAGACACTGTTTCCTTCGCTTGGTTGTTGGGTAAGGGTACTGAACGCCGCAACTTTCTCTTTCTTTTTAAGTGTCTGCCTGTAACTTTCAAATAAGTTTTTTTTTCAAAGCGCATATACGTAGTTGTTTATCTGATTACAAAACACAAACTAAAATAAAAAAATGTTGTCTGTGTGTCTTTATGTTTTTCAACATATAGGCTATTTTTTATCCCGAAACTCCCGCGGGATAGGGAATTGTGGAGGAAAAACCATACTTAATTAGTTAATATTTAATTTCCCTAAATATTCTTAAATAATATTTAATAAATGTTCGTTCGTACAAGCAGGCGAACCCGCTTGGGATCCGCTGGATCCTAATGGAAATCATTGGTTACAGTAATCGTTAAGTTTACGCTACGTAATGTTTTATTGAGACAAACATATTATCTCATAAAACATACTACTATAATCGTGTACAATTAAAGAAAATTTGTATAACAATATGTTATTCCTATAATATTTATTTTTGCGTTTTATTTATATGCTAGAACAAAAGCAACAGAGCTACGAAGATTAAAACGTTGAAATAGACATAAAACCATTTGTTCCTAATAGCCTTCCTTTTTGCCGTAGACTAGCGCTTGCAAAGGAGTTTTATTTTTTTCTATTAATGTTAAAGTTTAGTTTTATCTACATTTTAAAGTATTTTATTAATCTCTATAAGAGAGGTTGATGACAGTCCTCATGCTTTTTATGTGACGTTCCTCCAGTTTCTTCGAGCTTAACTTAACATATGAACATTTGTAATTAATTTTAATTAAAATAACAATCGTTATAAGTTACATACGTTTGTAGATTAGCGAGAAGTGTGAATTTATCAGTGGTTACATGTCATGGGAATGTCAAGGAAACGTGACATGCTTGTTCAGTTATAATTTTGCTTTATAATAACTCCAAGGATATATGGATTTAAGTACAGTTAGTGAGTGACAAAGAATGACATAAATAAGTAGCAGATTTGAATCTTGTAGGCCAATTTTGCTGGTGTCCTGAATCCGCAATAAAGTTATTCACAGAATGAAAAGTACTAAGGAGGGTGTCTCAGTGAAAATGAAAGAGATCTTGGTTGGTATAGGGCAATGATGGCGCAGGTGGAAAGTGAGGAACGGAAGTGTCTTAATGGGAACGATTAATGCTTTTTTCCCAAGTTACCAACAACAACTACAATTAGGCTCAATTTTCAACGATAAACGAAAAAGATCGATCATTACATAAGCCATAAAGTCCACAGCATCTCCTAGTAGTCTCATAATTATTTTGTTATTTTTCGTTTTGATAAAACATATATTTGTTTTATTTATCTCTAGAACAGATGATTTCCCTAAAGACTTATCTCATTCATAACTATTGCAATATTTCAGGGCGTGAAGTTTCGAAACAGAAATATATTATAATATCGCCTGGACTTTGTTTTGTATTTCAAATAAGGTTAAAAATTTATAAGATATTTTTATAATATGAGATCTATAGAATCAAAATATGAGATCTATAGAGAAATTTTTATAGTGTGAGATTAAAATATAAACTAAAAGTTATAAATATTTTCCTTTCTTCGCTCTGATAATTTAGCGTTCGGTGGTAATTCTGCATGAATCAACATTAATTCATTCTAAAGAAGGGAACGGAAATGGGAAACGGAGTATTTTAACATTATAATTCCAGACTTTTCCCTGCTATTTATGAGATAAAGCGATAAGACAAAAAAAAATAATAAATTAGTAAGTATTAATATTACCGAAACATTATATTAAGCGTCATATGTGAATCACCTATTTTATAAATGATGGAGAGACACCAGGAGGGTGAAATATTACTCTGCTGTCTTCATTTCCGTTTATTGATGGGAAGTGAACCGGACTGTGATTACCAATCACACTTTGGTCTTACGACATCCGAACTTTAAACTACTGTAACATGATAGGTTGTGGGTTCGATTCCCATTCGAGGGATTAAATAGTTGAGATTTTTATTACCTCGCTCTACGAAGTAAGAAAAAAAAAATCTTAACACTCTGCCTAATCTGCTTTATCCGGGATACAGCGTGCAATGTAAACTAAATGCTAATTGACCTCTCTGAGTGCCACAATAGTGTAACAACAGTCACATTGACAAATAAAAAATAATCATAATTAAGAAGCATGACATGTATCTATGTACTCCCTCTAAGTATTTTATATCAAAAGCATTTCATCAAAACAAGTGATTTAGAGCAAAGATAGTCCACATACAATAGTCCATTTTGACACGTGAGAACACCACCTAATGAGGGGGGAGGAGGGAACAAATAATTACTATAGTAATTAACTTTCTTAATTATATATAAATATATACGTATGTCTGTTAGATCGTGTGAAGTTCAGATTGTATAATTGTTAAGAATGTATTTAGTTTTCTTTATTCAACGCCGTAGTGGCGCAGGGGTACAACGTCTGACTGCAGCGATTATTATTATTATAGTTTTACCATTTTTGTTCTCCCAAATCATTGGGGTACGTTAACCAAAAATTGCGAGCATATAGCCAAGCAATATTTGGGTGGAGATTTTCAGCGATAATTATTATTACTAGTAAGGAATTCTGACAATAAGTTAATTATTTGATGATAAAAACTTCCTAACTATACGGCACGTATTTAAGATTGCGGCTTTCTGTAAAAGAATATAACTTAACCGGTGAATACCCAAAGTTTCCAGACTCGTGTGTAGCGTATGAGGTACTACTCCGGTTGTTGAAAGAACTATTGGTACTGTAGTGACGGATTGGACTTTCCATTGACTTTTGAGCTCTATGGTTAAATCTGTATACTTATCTATTTTGTTTGAAAAAGTGGATGCAAGATTGTGTGTATTTGGAATGGCTATGTCTATCAAGTATACAGAATTTTTTACTTTATCATGAAGTAAAATATCCGGTCTATTGTAGTGTACGGTTTTATCTGTGATGATTGTACGATCCCAATA
>HE671414.1:63290-107610 GCA_000313835.2 Heliconius melpomene melpomene | reverse complement strand
CGTGAGTTTAATTGTGATCTTAAAATTTTATTCAAACGAAATTTAAATTTATTGGTTAGTTCTATCTTGGTTTGTTTTTGTTGTATTTGCTTAGCTTGTTGAAATCCAAGGTATTTATAAGTGCTATTTTCGTCCATTGATTCAATTTGTTCACCAGTGTTAAGTATATATGTATTTTGTTGTGACTTGCCACGTTTAATTGAATGTACCTTGCATTTTTCAATTCCAAATTCCATGCGTATGTCTGTAGAGAAGGATTGTGTGAGGTCAGCTAGTATTTTTAGTTCTTTATTATTACTGGCGTATAGTTTGATATCGTCCATGTACATTAAATGTGAAATTATATGATATGTGTTATTATGTTTTAGTTTAAATCCTGTATTGGTATTATTAAGCAATTCAGAGAGAGGGTTTAACGCTAGACAGAACCATAATGGACTCAGCGCATCACCTTGAAAGATGCCTCGTTGTATTTTAATCCAATCAGTAATCAGTGTTTCATTATTGATAATCAATTTTAATCTAGTTTTCCATGAGAGCATGCTGGAGCTTAAAAATGTTATTAGAATGGGGTGAATCTTGTACTTTTTTAAAATATATAGTAACCAACTGTGTGGAACTGAATCAAATGCTTTTCTGTAGTCTATATACATTGTATTAATATTTTTATTATGTGCCTGTTTCATAACTATTGCGTCTATAGTAAGCTGCTCTTTACACCCTTGACTATTTTTCCTACAGCCTTTCTGTTGTTCAGCTAATATGTTATTTTGATCGATATGTTTATAAATTATATCAGTAATACACGCAGTGATAATTTTATATATCGTTTGGAGGCATGTTATTGGCCTATAGTTAGCTGGGTTTGTGGGATCTAAGCCTTTCGGTAACATATACGTTATTCCGTTTGTTATAAATAAAGGTAGTGTGCAAGGTGATTGTATGAACTGGTTTATGTGTTTAAGAAGAAGTGAATGAGTGCATGTTAGCTTTTTGTACCAGTAGTTGTGTATATTATCGGTTCCCGGTGCCTTCCAATTGTGTGTTCGCTGGATGATTTGATTGAATGTTTCTATGGATATATCTTTGAATTTCATTAAATTTATTTCTACGTCAGGTATTTTATGTAACCATTCTGCGTCTGCATTGTGTTCTATTGAAGTTTCCCAAATATTGGCCCAGTATTGTTGCAAATTATTTTCCGTTGGATGTTCTTGTAATTGTGTTGTGGTATTTTGGTTTGTGCTAGATAGAGTTCTATAAAAATGTTTTTCGTTATTAACGAATGTATTATTTTGTTGCTTCCGTTTTGTACATGTCAAATATCTTCTAAGTCTGTTCGAAGTTCCATTTAATTTTTGTTTTAGTGTGTCTAAGAAATGTGGTAATTCTGTATTAGGTTCTTCGTGATGTGAATGAATTTTATATTGTGTTTTTATTTCTTCTACAGTTTTTAATATTTTACGGTTCCTATTTCCTGATATATATTGTGTAAATCTACCTATTTGCAATCTATATTTGTCTATTCTACTTTCAAGTCTTCTTTGCCACGATGGCTTGCTGTTACGAGGTCGGTAATTATCAATAAAACTGAATTTTGTTCCATTACACAGAGATGCAGTGTAGGCAGCTGTATATATAATGTTATGAAGAGCATTGAAATCTAATTCGTTATTTAAATGTTTTGGAAAGTACTTCACTTATTTAAGAAACTGACAATTTGGGAAAAATTTACGCGATGACTTTTGTCTTGGTATATAGGGTCTGGTTTCAGGATTTGTATTGTTAAATTGAATTAAAGCATTATTAAATTCTTGTTCAACATAATGTTTTTCTATTAAATTGTGTCTATTTATACAATGTTGGTTTAGTGGTTCAACGGGTTGTAAATTACTTTGTACATATGCAGAATCATTTATTTCATTTGTTTGACTGCTAGGAGAATTTAACTCTGTAATATTTTTTGTTAAAGAATTACTGTTAGCTAATTTAATTTCTACTTCTCTTTTTAATTCAATAATTCTATCGTTGTGTACACTTTTGTTCATAAATATTAGTCGTCTTTGGTCAGCTATTCTTTGTTCTGTAAGGTGTGATAGGTGTGGATTTCTAGATATAAATAAACTGTACAGGTTTTTACGATAAGAAGTCTTATTAACTTCAAGTAGGGTGACTTCAAAGTAACATTTGACAATTTCTTCATTAAGTTCGTTTGACCATTTTATTCTAGTGTTTGAGTGTGAAAGTTGAGTTGAATGAATGTTATTTTGTGTAAGTGGTTGATCACCGATTTGTAATAGTTCTTTTACTTCAATTAAAATTTGAGCTAAGATATCATCTGATAGTAGTTTATTTCTTATTATTGCTCTACGTTGATCTCCTATACGTTGTCTAGTTACCTGCATTTCGGGAAATTTACTACTAAATTCTTGATGTAGGGGTTCTAAATAATTATTCAATAACGTGGTTTCGCATTTTGTTATAATAAGATATGTGCGCCAAATATAACGGTTCATTATGTCGGTCCATTTTTTTCGCGCACGAATAGAGCCCGCAGTGGGTGCAGGGTAATTGGCAAGTGCCTCCTGCACAACATCTGCTGACCTTATAACCAGTGATGAATGTGATGATGTTGGTGATGAATTAGGGGAATTTAATAGGGTGCGAGTTGAGGATGGTGAGGGTATGCTTGATACCGGTGAATGAGAGGAAGAAGAAGTGAGTGGTGAGGATGATTAATAATAATAATAATAATATACGGGCGACCCCCGGGTAGCGGCCGCAAATTATATCTTTTATTTTCCATATTCTCCATAAAAAGGGTTACCAGAGCCATGTTAGCCGTGTGAGTAATTTATTTTCACGTGTCCGCCCCCCACCCCCCACGATTATTATTATTATTATTATGGATTAGCATCTGTTTCGGGGGAAATAATTATTTTCTTCCCTCGCTTTGGTTTTGTTTTTTTTTTTATGGAAAAAGGACAAGGAAAACGAGCGTTCGGGTCACCTGATGATGATCACCGCCGCCCACGACCCCGTGCAGCACCAGAGGAGCTACAGGTGCGTTGCCGGCCTTTGAGGTGGAGATAGACGCGCTTTTTGAAGGTACCCATATCGTACCGACCTGGAAACACTGCCGCGGGTAGGCCATTCCACGGTTCGGTGGCGCGTGGAAGGAAATTCCTACGAAACCGCACAATAGTGGAGTGCCACGCATCCAGATGGTGTGGATGATATTTAAGTTTGTGACGTGCTGTGCGGTTAGAAAATTCGGCGGCAGGTAACAGGTCAAACAGTTCTTCAGAACACTCACCATGATAAACTAGAACTTAAGAAAAAGTAAAAAGATCTTTATTGCAAGCATTTGGTAATAAAAAAAGGGAAAATTTTATGGACCTTGCATGTTATAGGCGGAACGCCACGATTTGTACGCAGACCGGGTAAATGAAAACTTGTCCAATTAAGAACATACATTCTTGAAATATGCCATTTTAATATACCTATAACTTCGCTTTTACATATAAATAAACTCAATTCTTGATAAGGAATTGGATGGATAATTTTATAGGCTTCAGGATAAAGTTACGACTAATTAATTTTTTTTAGTTGCACCTTGTAGGCAAAGGCAACTTTGTGCTAGTAAGCTCCATTTCCTACATAGCGCGCTGTCTTGTTACCGAAGCGTTGAAATGGAAATAACTCATTTTTTCCAGTAGTAATCGAACCCACAACCATCGCGTTACAGTCACACACTGCTGCTGCGTCACCACAGCCACAATTCGCAGTAAATCCTGCTGAAATAAGATATAAAGATTTTAGTTATACTATTATATATTATAATTTCATTTATTATTTTCATAACGATTAACTAAAGTAATAATTATTAACATAGAAATATTATATTTCAGTCAAGTCAGTGTATACATAACATTCTGTCTGATGGTTGATTTTTTACTGCAGTTCTAAAAGAACTTTATTTATGGCGTTGTGAGTTTTTATGTGATAAGTTTATAGCTTTTTATTAGATGGCATTATGGAAATTCATACAAATATTAAGTATGAATTTACATATTGTTTGGCCTGTGGATCTTTATTAATTTTAATGTATATACTATATATAAAGAAATATCATTTTGATAAATTACTCTACAATAAATATACGTAGGTACATCTATTGAGGCGGTCAGTGACGGCGGCAAAGCGTGCGATAGCATACGCGACGGCTGTCTGTTTGATTATCATTGGGGGGAATGATTTGTTTACTTTTGCTCGTTTTGATAACAAGACAAAGCACAGCGTGGAGCTTTGCTATTCTTCACGGAATATTTCAAAGATTTACGGCAGAAAGTGGCAAAACGGAGAGCTATATCACTAGGTTCCATCTACCTACTCTAGATGCACTATATTCCAGACACGTAATGCGAAACTGTTTTAACGACACAACTAACCGAACTTTACCGCTTTATTAAGAAAAAAATTGGTATTAAAATCCACCACAACTTTTATTAGGGCAGAACCCGGGGTTTACCCGGGTAACCTGCTATAAGTAAGCTGCAAGACTGAAAAAACCCGGTAATAAAAAAAATATTAACAATAAATTCTACTTTTCATATAAACCTATGAAATCTCAGTACAATTTAACTAATCGAAATACACAGATTTATCTTTCAAAGTTATATAGCATCTATTACATATATAGCATTCGCACATCATCGGTAGGCCGACCTGTATTGTGAGTGGACCTTGACCCATTTAGCTTTGTTACACGAAAGCTCGTACATTTTAAGCTGTTTTTTTATATTTCGTTATTGTAAATAGCTTGGACTTGGTGGTTGTGTACTAAAATCCTTTTTGGGGAAGAAGGTTCCCAGGTTCCCCTGCTTGCTCTGCTATTAGCGATACAGCGTGAAGCTAAAAAATGTTAAGTTAAATCTCATTGATGAATTTCATTTAATTCAACTATATTATTTTGCCTCTGATTTACATTCGCATTAATTTATCGGTTTGGCTTCTGGCTCACCAATCAATGAATATATTAATATAGAAACAGTATAATCTATACTTCTATCTATACTTATATTATAAAGCTGAAGACTTTCTTTGTTATGTAATATCTTTCTGTTTTACATCAAGTTAAAGCCAGACACTATTTCTTAGAAGCGGAACCTAACGCCATAGTAGGTACAGGTCAATGCTATTATTAAAATCCATTATTTATAAAATTATATACAATAAACTTTTTTAGCTACTGCGGGATACATCGCGGCAAGGTATACAGAGGGAACTTGGAAACCTGGTGTTAAGACAGTTCTGCTGAATTCTGGAGACGTTGCGAGTTGAATGCCTGGTCACCACAGTGAGGAAACGAAAATATTAAATGTTTCATTTCCTCTAGTGGGAATCGAACCCACAACGCACGCTCGATAATATTTAATATTCAAATATATTATGAAAATTGAAAAGCATCTTATTATAACTTAAATGAATGAAATCGCGGATAGCTGAGAAGGTTTAATGAGACCTAGACGTCTTCGGAAGGACCTTGAAAGCTTTTTCTTTAACTTGATACCCTGGATATTTTACTTTGAGGAGTTTTGTAAAATATACTTAGAATTTTTATCGTTAGAATCTTCCCTTGGTTAAGTAACGAAATTTTTATTTTCGATGTTACATGACAAAGGTAAATAATTTATAGGTATATATATCTAATATTCGGAAGCGGAGAAGTAAAAACGAGTGTTTTGACACTAGGTTATCATCCATACCTAAAAACCAGCTAAATCTGCTAAGATTCAAGTATATTTGAACCGCAAACCACTATAGACAATCCAATACTTCACAACTCCGCTACAAACTTACTAAACTGTAGAACATTTCAAAATCCTTCTTTGTTATTATAATGAAGTAAAAATAGTATTTTATTGTTTGAAATTTCAAATAGTACTTGTAATTTATAACTCTATTCAAAACACTATCGCGGAGAGGAAAACATTTATAAATGTAAGATTGTTTACGAATTAATCTTTGCTCGACTATCTAAGAAATATTCCTTTGATTTACTTACATTGAAATGTTCCTTTATATTTACGTAGACGCCGTTGTGGCGCCGTTAGCTTGCCTGTTTTAACGTAATGGGTTCGATTTCAGGAAAATATGCATTTATATACTAACCAGTTGTGGGCACATGCGTGCGACTGTAAACGCGATAGGTTATGGGTTCGATCCCCACTCGAGGTAGTGCAATATTTAATATTCCTAGTGTTAATGGAATTGGAGTGACTTGACACTAGGCTCCCAGGTTTCCTAAGCTTAATATTAAGTATATTAATAATATGTATTTTTATGTTTTAATATTATAAAGCTAAAGAGTTTGTTTGGTTAAACGCACACACCTCAGGAACTAGTGGTTTGATTAGAAAAAATGTGTGTGGAATGGTACACTTATCGAGAAATGGCCTCCGTAACTACGGAGTCCATTTCAAACTTACTTCAAGCACTCTTAATATGTCACAACTCTTAGTTAAATTCATTTCACGACAAAAGCGAAGCCGCAGGTAAATACTAGTTATGAATACAAAGAAACATTATTCCAGCTATAAAATGTATGAAGAACGTTACAAATTTAAATAAATGCATGCATTTTTGAAATGCTAGCACTATATTGTATGATAAATGCTAAATACTCGCGTCTGAATGAGTTTTCCTTCTACACCTCCACTCGCTCAATCGCTGTAAAGTGGTGATGCACCGAGTTAAAAGAAAATTGAACAGTTTTTATTGCGTATTCTTAAATTTTCACTATTTTTCACTAGTAAGTAAAGATAATTTATTCTTCTATTAAGATTAATATTTAGATTGGGTTCAACCGAACAAACTCTTGAGCTTCATAATAATAATATAAAAGTTGAACCCACTGATCTCAGAAAAGTAAAATTATATAAAAATATTGCTAACATATTATATAAAATAAATGATACATGATATAAAAAAATAAATGAATAAACCTTTTTTTACATCGCAGCAAGCCAAGATTTGACTGGGATTTTCCTAACGTTTGCCTAACCTGCTGTATGCGGGATATAGTGTGAAAATTAAAAACAAATAAATAAATTTAAAAAACTCAGTACACCCCATGCCTTAAACCCGCTGTGAAACACTTTAGTTTCAGTCCGGGGACCGCGTATGACCGCGCGGACGTGTGCTCGATACAGTGAAGTGGTATATACATAGTATATACACATACAGTACATATATTAGTGTTTTTTATGTAAGTTCAAGGATTTTTTTGTATTTTATACTATTGTATACTATACTAGTTTTATATTAAAGTAGAAATATTATAGCAAATAAGTGCAGTGTGCGAAAATTAAATGAATATTTAATAATTTTTTTTTTATTTAGATACAAATTGATATATACATGTTTCTTTATGTAGATTTTATTAATTATAGCTTTATGAATAATTCAATTCATTTTATGAATTGATTTTTTTTTCCTAGTAAAATGTAATCTTGACCAATTTCGACTAAACAAATAAATTTCAGTAATAAACTAGACTTCTATAGTGAATACTAATACGCACTTAGAAACGTAATGTTTCAATTTGAGAAGGTTTAAGTAAAAGCAATATAAGTCTATAAAAAAATACAAATATCTATATTTTTATGTTTACGCTGTATCCTGCATAAGCAAACTACGTAACGGGAAACTAGTGTCAAAACACTCTATTCCCCATTTTTCGCCCAATTTTTGAGATCAGCGCCTTTTCTCTCTATGGAATGGGGAAATTACTTACCCCAAATGGGAATCGAGTCACAACCGTCATATTTACAGTCACATTCCGTGTGCTGCGCCACAACGGCCTCGAGAGTATCTCGAATATAGTACAATTGACAAAAATTTACATGTTTTCTAAAATGTAAGTACCATTCACTGTTACGTCAAAAGTGTTAACAACTAATGTACCTATGAATACATTTTAGAGTAACAAATTGGTAACGCGTTTAAGGTTTCGTCTTTTTTTAGACTAGATGGAGAGATATATTCTTAATTCGCATTTAGATGAATTTCTTCATTTTTATCATCATAATCTCAGTAACTTAACGCCGCGGCGTTAAGTTTCGCAACCCAGCATGGTCTAGCCTTAAATAAGTCTCTACTAAAGTAAACATATATTCGTATTAAAAGAGATTGCATAAAAGAGATACATCTCTATCTCTAACTTATATCTTCATTCATTGTGAAAATGCATTTAGATCGAAGAAAGTAAGTATGTAATAGAGACAGTCGTGTCGGGTTAATTACTTAAGAGACCGATTTAGACAAAACGCGGCGTTAAATGCCAACATTTAACACGCAATATCTCGATAATAAGTCATAAAATGGGGACCTGAGTATGTTAACATAAGGTTCCTCTTCCTACTCTACTGTGCGGAAGAAGCGTGAACCTGTTAAGTATGTAATAGCACCTTTTTAGAGCAAAAAAATCGTTCGATAATTTCATACAGCATCGAGCACGAACGTTAAAAGCTTTATTTATTAAGCGTTGAGTATGCTCGGTTGAAGGTACATTAAATATTACTATAAAAACTATGAAATACTATTATATTATGGAAAGTGCATTTTCAGAATGATTTTCTTTGGTTTAGTTCTATATTTTTAAGATAGGTTCCTTTATTTATTGATTTAGTTGATAGCATAAATATATATTTTTTAATTTTAAGCTTGGTTCTTAAAGAAGGTTTTAGCAAAATTAGATATAATAGAATGAATTAATATTGAGTTCATCACTGTTTTCCACCAAGAGCGGCTCCAGCTGTTTTATAGCGGCATGCGCGTGATCCTGCGGCGTTTGATATAGGTGAACAGGGTTCCTGCTGGGATTCAGTGGGAAGTATCAGGCTGAGCTTTGATGAATCCCACAGTTCCATCCGTCTATAGGGTACGTCTGTCCTGCGCACGGTTGGTATACGTAAAAGCATTTTCCAGCGTTACAAAAACGAGATCACTTTTGTTCTAGAATTAAAGTCTAAATACTCTTGTACTTAAAGAAGGTATCTTCAGAATTACGTTATAATTGCATACATTGTTATTTCTTTGTTCTCAGATTAAAAATTATAATTAATTCATTTCCTTTGTATGAAGAGTAAATATAACAGATTTTTTTCTGTGGAACTTTCGTTTTCCGTACATATGATTATGTCATTCTCCAATTCAAATTCAAATTTGACTATGAAACACCGTTAGGGTGCAATAGATTTGAGTATTAAAATCGCAGGTTCAAATATTTAAAAAAAAAAGTATTTTTTAGAAACCAAATAAAATTTTCAACGTAGCGGGATTGACGCCTTCTGGAAACTGTCCAAGTGGTGTGGGTACAAATCCCACTACATTCAAAATTTCTAATTATACTCCGGGACGTATCCCGCATTGCAGGGTTTTATTTATTTTGCAGAGAACCTGGACCCCTAGTGTTAGGATACTTCCGTTCCTGCTGAATTTTGGAAGCATTGCGTGTTGAGTTGAACGGAACCCAACGCCACCGTAACCCTCTTAAACGCTCCCTCTGCGCCATCTGCGCCATGACTGGCCCCAAAAATAACAATCTGATGGGTAAAAATATATGCGTGAATCATCTAAAATACTTAAACATTTCTATGACGTCAAAAATGTGGTATGCCATAGCGGAGAAGGGAAAGTGGGCTGTTTTTATTCACGAATACCAACGATTTAGTAAAAAAAATAAACACTTCTGCTTTGGATTTTTAACTATATATTTAATAGTTGGTAATAGATCTTTTCCCATCAATCTAGTTTATTTAATCTAGACTTCAAGAATAATTTCATTCTATCATAATTGATTCATTGTTCTTTTTTTATTTTGATATATTTCAGTGAGCTGTTTTTAATACACAAGCGATTTAGGAAAATAAACATTTCTACTGTGGTTTTTTATATCTTTAGTAATATTTAAAAGTTTTTTAAATGTATATATTAGATTCAAGATTGATTTCTTTATATCATCGTAGATTCAATATTTCTTTTTTATACGAATGTGTTACAAATTGCGATGTTCAGCCCCGCCACTCCACACGCAGTGTCTCGAATTCTACGTATGCAGGAGAGTGGAGTATTGAAAACATTAGGTTCTTCCTCCTCTCCAGCTATATATGTGATACAGTGTGCAACTGAAAGAAGCAGACGGTTGACGGGTGACAAATGGAACATTTCATTTGCATATTTCATTTGCAAGATTAATAATAAAACTTAATTGACCGATCTAGTTATCCGTATCCCATATCCAAACTTTGTTTGTTCATTTTTATGTGTTTGCCCGTTTTCCCATCCCTGTAGGAATCCTCTCTTACATTTTCCAATCTACCTACAAGTCAAATTTAAACTCTAGTAGTTTTGTTTTTGCGTTGTCTATCAGTCACTCAGTTAAAGAGTTATCTATAGAAGAATAAATGAAGATCAAACACAAAGATTCAACTTTATAAGCGGACTGTAAACTGAGAAGGCATAGCCCAACTGTAGATATAGCGTAATTTAGTCTCGTAAAAACCGTCATTACATTTTTCGCTTTGTTCAAATGTTTCAGGAACGTTCCTTCATTCAAAGAGGCTATAAGAAGTTTTATGGGCTGTATAAAAAATAATTTTTAGTTGACAATGCCTGTGGAATACTTTTTGCAATGGGTTTGCTTGTGTATTTAAAGTTTTGAATATTTTTTTTATATTTTATGGACTAAAATGCTACGTCTGTATACAATTGTGGTGCATTGGGACAGACCTCTAATTGAAAACGTGATGGTTATAGGTTTCATTATTTATGAAGTGGAGAACGGAGGGCGTGATTCTGACTCTACCTCTATATCATAGTTGTACTGTAATTCTTATAAAAAATCACACATCATAAGGTCCAGAGACTATGAAAGGTTTTTTCTTATTAAAATAATTACTTAAATAAAGCAATATAAAAATACATAAATCAAGTACCACAGACAATTCATTTTCATTCAATTTCATTCTGTTCTCTCTCTACTCTTCTATGCGAGAAAAAAGCATGAAGCTATTTTTTTTATTTTACGTATATAACAACAAATAAATATATACAATAGGCATGTTGTTACCACTTCAATAATTTATATAAAAAAGAAGGGGAAAATATACGTAGGTATATTAACATAACAAAAACATATTATTCTTTCTATTCATTAAAATCACAATGAATCTTTTCAATAGATGTTCAGTACGGTATGTTTCCAACAGGTACGTATTTGAAAAAATTAGGTACTTTTTTAGCACTAGCTTTATCTCGCATATTGCACTGTAGGTAGAGAGAAATTATTATCAGTCATTTTTGGGTTCCGTACCCAAATGTTAAAACGGGACCCTAGTAAGTACTAAGATTCTGCTGTCTGTCTTTCAATTTTTCTATTGCCCAAATACTAAAAAGCAGAATACAATAGATAGTTAGGTGGGCTCCCATATAACAAACGTGTTTTTTTTCCAAGAACTCTAAAATAATTTTACTTCGGTCGATGTTTATCGATCTTAAAATCGTCCCATGTACATCCATTTCATTTCATAGAATAGGCACGCTGTATCACGCACATAGACGTTTAGGCCTGGAGGAACCTGGGAACCTAGTGTTAAGACACTGTTCCCACTAAGACACTTCTGAACCCTACTCTTCGCCAAATTCTGAAAGTGTTGTGTGTTGAGAGACGGAACTAAACGCCGCGGTCTGCCTCGTTACCAGAGTGAGGAAATGACGGTCTCATCTAGTGACAGTAAACTGAAAATTAATTCTTACATTTACACTTCATACACTATATTATAAATAACCTATTTCATGGAAATTCAAGTAATTTGCATACATTGAAATATAATAGTAGCTCTAAAGATTTCATTCGAAATCGCGTCCATTTTGTTTTGACGGCAATGACAGACGGACGGGCGCGAAAACAACTCTTGCAATATTTGTTTGTGTGAAGATATTTATTTAGGTCAAAATCTCTTTTGAATTTAAATTTGGTCTATTTAATGATTGTGCTGGTTTTCTATGCATTTTTTGTACTGATTTGTTATTTAGACATTTAGGATAAGGGCAGTCGTGGCGCAACGGTAAGCATTTCAATATCAACGCGACGATTGTAGGTTCGATTTCCAGTAGAGAGAGTGAATTATTTTAAATTCCTTGCTAACCGCGTTGTTAAGTGTCACGTTCGTTTAACGCGGAATGTCTCTTAAATTAAGCAGAAAAGGCGGAAAAGAGTGTTTTAACACTAGGTATCCCCTGCCTACCTAGGTTTGTGGTAAAAAACGTGAAGAAATTTTAATTGTAGCTCTGTAACAGCATAAGTAGGTAATCTGTCTATCAAATTTCTAGGTTTTACGGAGTCAGCTTTAATTTTCATAATAGATATAAGTACAAATGTCATAGACATAAAGCGGCATTCATTACTCACGCAATTTGGGTGGAAAATGGAAAGCGGAGTGTCTTGACACTAGGTTTCCTCTGTTTACCCTGCTTTATGCGGTAGCTGTAAAAATTATAATAAAGTAAAATTATAGCGATACGTAAATGATAGATTCCACACATTTCTGACGCGTCAAAATTGAGAGATATTCTCTAACGTCTTTGTAATAAATCAAATGTTACGGGATACTTCGTGTTAGAAAAAAATAGTTAGCTTATTCTTAAGAATATGTTTAAAATTTTGATTTTTTTTTGTTTTCATCAGATTTTTTTACTGTGTTGCTTTTTATACTTCAAAATGATTAAAATCATCGACTACGTGTTTATATCGAGATATTATATACGCATCAGTTTTTTAAAATAAATTTTGTTTCATAATACCTACATGTTACGCTGCTCTAAACGCTTTTTGATAAAGAAATATAAAACGTTGACATGAAAAATCACTTTCTAACTTCTATAAAGGTTGTATTATCTATATATAGTGTGGACATATTTACAATTGTATAGATAGTAGGGGAAAAAATTGTAACATTCACACTGTATTCCACACATATCAGGGTAAGCAGAGGGAACCTGGGATTTGAGTGTTAAAACACTCCGTTCCTCATGTTCCACCAAGTCTGTCATTATAACAATGAGATACAAACACCCTACACCTTGATATAGTAATTTTTCTTGTTTCTTGTTTCCCAAATTCGATTTTCATTTAAAGTAAATGGTTAGACCTTCGCCCATTAAAGATTCATTGTTGTCGTTTACTTATTTACGTTCAAGATAGCGAGGATTGGGGTCAAAGTTATTACATAATTAAGCCAGAAGCTTAACGAGAAGCTCAAATAAATTTTACAATATAAAAAAATATGGATAAACTTTAAAAATATTGTTTAAATTTGATTTTTAGATATATGAACTAGTCGTTAAAAATAAGAAGGAAATTATTTTTTTAGAGTTCTGAATAGGTGCACATCTATCTATATATATAAAATCGAAAGGTCACTCACTCATCACGAAATCTCAGAAACTACATGTGCTAGGAATCTCAAATTTTGCATAGAAGTTATTTATAGGACGTAGGTGCTCGCTAAGACGGGAATTTTCAATATTCGACTTCTAAGGGGTTGTTTTTGGGGTTGAAAGTTTGTATGAAACTTCGATACTAATGACATTTGTCTTTGTCATTCGTTACTAAATGCTAGGAGTCTCAAATTTTGCATAGACGTCACTAGGACGTAGCCATGGAGACAGAAATTAATAATAACATAGTTCACGCGGGTGAAACCGCGAGCGGGCCGCTAGTATAATATATAACGTAATTATCTATCATTATTTTACAAATTTCATCCACTTTAAAGGCAATAAATATAATTTTCTATTTTACGTCTACAGAAACAAAATTGCGGACCGCTAAAACAATATAAAAACAAAATAAAAAGCTTTAGATTTATCTTATAATATTATCTAAAACACAATTACATAGCTTCCTTTACTAAATAACTAAATAAATGTAATTGTGTAACTATAACGACGGTATCATCCCTCTTCCCAACAGGAAGTGACCCTTGCTCAGAACATACGAGGTAATTGAAAATTGGTTTTTGTTCAGATTTGAGAGAATTATTAAAGATTTTCCTTATACGGCTTATTTTGGTAACATTTTTACTAAATATAGTTGAATACCTTGTGTAAAGGATTGTATATACATATGTTTCATACATTTATGACAGAAAAAATAAAGTCAATATTAGATCAAAATATGTTCATTTAAGGAGCTCCTGCTGTCGAGCAGCGTGAGCTGCAGCTGTCATAATTATTGTCGTATAATGGGAAAATTATTTTCGTTCAACTAACTCTTATATTGGGTTCCGCCACTCAACTATGTCTCGAATTTAGACAGAACGGGTAACACTAGGTTCCCACTTAATATAGAAAATAGGCTGTATACATGCAAGACAGCGTGAATCGTGAATCTTAAAAGGAATATTAATTATAAGACAGCAAAACTCGAGATTTTGTATCTTTTACTTCACATTAAATGTAGGTATATTTCATTTTTCATTTAACAATTTTATTTCTTCAAAGAATACACAAATAAACAATTGCCTTATTGTTAAAAAATTAGGTTTACCAGTTTGTGGCCATTTTTAAAATAATATTTAACCGATCGTAGAAATGAATATGCCTATTTCTTTTTTAACACTTATTCCCCCCAATGAAGCGAGCCGGTATTACCAAAGCGAGGAAAGTAAAATATTTCATTCCCTCGAACCGAACCTAAACAACCGTCGCATTTGTCGTCGCTGTGCCTCTCTGTATGTATGTAATAATACAAATAGTGGCATTTTGTTTCAATTTGTCCATCATAATAAGAAAACTTGTAGAGCCTTCAGTGAAGGCTTTTCCGCGCCTACGTCATACATTTGAGTGCGAGAGACAAGGATGGGAATAAACACGTAAACATTGTGACAGGGACAGATATATTCTGGCTGTCATAGATAATCAAATGAATTGATTTTGGTATTTCATATGAATAATTTTGCTGTCTCTGTGAGGACATGTTATTGCTTATGTTAAAAAATCACAGAATATCTTACTTAAGTGGCTAGGAATATAATTTCATTTCCTGTGGGGATTGAACCCACAACCAGTCGATTTTACAATCGTACACTAGTGCCCCTGTACCACGACTGGCCTCACAAATAGTACAACTTGATTAATTATATTTTTTACAACCCGAAGGAAGCGAACGTAAATCAATTAAACAACATGTTAATTATAGAACGTGGTGAATGTGAGGTAATTCATGGCTACTTTATTATCTATTCAAGTTTATAAATAGCGGAGGTGGAGTTAATTGCTCGTAAACTGAATTGAAAGTAAACTTTTGTTTATGATGAAACCTAGTTGATTTAATCTTGTTTTTAACCTTCACGCTGTATCCCGTACATATCAGAGGGTTCGCGGGAACCTAGTGTTAAGATACTTCTGTTCCACATTTTCCGCTGAAATTGGGTAGCATTGGGTATTGAGTGGCGGTGCTTAACGTCACGCTTGTTAAAGCGATAAAATAAACATATTAAATATTTCATCAGTAGGTATCGAGCCCATACTTATTAAAACAATTCCTTTCATTTTAAATTCATTATTATGATGATAATAAATAAATAATAAATTTTATCAACCCTATTATCTTATAAATATTTGTGTTATGTCTACATTGCAGGTTCTCTGACATTATCAGCTTGTCCCGGGCAGTCTAGCCGCGCTCCCCGTAGAGTCGCTACAGTGCTTCATTTTTACTGAAATTTACACGAAAAATACGTTAAAATGGTAAGTTTTTACTTAGAAATCGTATAAAATAGATAATTGTGTATATAAGGGTGTATTAAATATATGTTTAGTGTGAACTTTCAAAAAAATTCAATGTTTGATTTTAAATATAGTTTTTTTTTTGCATGTAGATAAAAATTGGAATAAAAAATCATGCATAATTAAATTAGTGTAAAAAACAATATTTATATATTGTTGTATTTACCTACACATATAAAACTATATACAATATATATCTTGTATATAAACATATTAATAAAATATATATATATCATAATACTAAACGTATATATAAAACTCACTCGTAACTGAATGTTTGTATACAAAGCAAGAACGAATGTACTGGACTTTTGAAATTTGTCATATAGTTAGTCAGGGAGTGTAGAACACTAAGATTAGAATTATCGAAATTATAGACGAAATGAGAGAAAACGACATTTTTCATTTTAAATCTTAAAGTTTACGCAAACAGAATTGCGAGCGACGACTAGTCTAATATGAAGTATAATATTATGTTGTATTTGTCCAAATAGTTAGTATGTTATTTAGAGACAGTTCTGGTTGGGTTTTGGGTTTCTCCCACTTATTTGACGTACATATTGTGACTTCGTCAGTCGCCTTAGGACAGTTCTGACTGTACGCAATGCAACGCAATGGTGGTATTTGGATATTTTTTGTTCCCACTCTGGTAGAGAAAATGCATTGTTGAACTCCATTACTTAAAACGTAATATTTTGAAAATTGCGAAAAGTGAGAACGTAGGGAACTGAGAGATATCTCAGCTTACCTTTCTGTACGCAAAAAAAGCGTGAATTAGCTTTCTTATATTCCTTCCTTTGATCTGGTTAGATAAACACGGAGCTTATAGCGTAGTATGCAATGTCTCCACTAAAACATCTGAAACTAGAAGTATTTTGGTTTATTGATTTTTGTAATGGCCTGATTTTGCGATGACGGGCGCAAAATATGTATGTCCTTCAAAATGAAACAGTAAATTTTTCAGGATATTATGAACTGATAGAATATGGTAGTGTATGGCCTGGTTGACTAATTGATTTCTTTATGACATGATAAATATATTACAGCACGTATAATACAAATTTTACTTTAAAAATAAGAAAGAAGTAATATATAAATCATTTGAAATTTTATTGGCGTTTCAAACATACAGACAAATTAAAAAAACAGCTAGTTTTAGATTTTTCAAAAAAAATAACGAAATTCACGTCTAAACCTAACTATAACATAGGTAACACAATTGCCTCAGGTCGCTCCCAAATATTGGGGTCAGCGCTGTTAGTGCTACAAACAAAAAACTTTACACAATGCTTTCGAATTTCGGAATATGAGAGTTTCACGTCTCGTTTGAGATTACCTGTTTTAATTACTTCAATCTGTTTTAAAATATTATTCTTTTTTAGCTCCATGTCGTACCCTGCACAAAGCAGAGTAGGTAGATGGAACTTGGAAACCTAGGGTTAAGACACTCAGATACTTACGTTATCCAGTTCCCGTCGAATTCTCGAGAAATTGCGTGCTTACTAGCGGAAGTCAGCGGCGCTTTCGTTATCAAAACGAGGAAATGAAAATATTTAATATTTTATTCCACTGAGTGGGAACCGAACCCACAATAGCCACTTTTACTACTACTCAAATATTATTTTTACTTTACTAAGTTTTTATTTTTTACTTTACTAAGTATTTTTACTTAACTAAAAATCCAGGGATATACTATGCTTTAAATTTTTAAATTAAGCTTAGAAACTTTTACAAGGCAATTTTATAGCTGTTTGAAATTCTTACAAAGATAGAGTTGTGTGGAACTAAACGCTGCATTATACCTTACTAGATAGAGCGTAGGATAACATATCTACATGAAAAATATTTAGAGCATCTCGTTCAGTAGAGTTGTATGATTTCCTCCCAAGAGGTATATTATGAGGCCGCTCCTTATATTGTTCTTTTGTTTTATAGCTCGAGCGTCAATACCCACCTTTTGATGCAAAGCTTAGTTTTTCTCTCAGAATATTTCTCTAGTATTTCTTTGAAATGAACTATTATAATAATGATATTTGAATGTATTTTAATTTCACGCTATAAAACCTTGGAGTCTTGTGTTTAGTCACTTCACTTTTCCGCTTTTCCGTCGAATTCTTTATTTATTGTTTGTTGAGTGGCGGAACTCAACGCTGCGTTTTATCTTGTAACTGGAGCGAGGAAATGAAAATGTTATATTAACATTTCGTTTCGTCCTGTCACGTTCTGATGGCACGCTTGTGTTTGTACGTTTACTTGCTATTGCTTGGCGGCTAGATCGAATTGTCTTGATAAATTTGGTTTATAAAGTGAAAAGCTTAAATTAAAAACAATATCATGCTCATTATCCTTATATAGGTCCTCGTATAATACAGATAAAACAATATTTTTTTTATTCTTCGATCGATGTTGTAGATGGTTTTGCAAAGATCAATTAGATACTTTTTTTAGTGAAGCTGAAAATTGAAATCCGCTGTATCCAGCACATATCAGGGTACACAGAGGGAACCTAGCAACTTAGTGCTAAAATACTCCGTTCCCCTTAAGACAGTTCTGTTCCCCAATAGATACTTAAGTATGTATATTTGAGATGTGAATGAATATACAATTCATATCATTAGTACAAAATATATAGAAATAAATATTATATTTGATGCATAAAATGTGTTAAGCACTTTTTAACACTTTTGTATCGAAAAAGATTTTTTTAATAATTATTTTAGAGTTGGGAGTGAGTGGTAAAAGAGACCGTATGAGGTAGCCTCGGTTGAACTTCGAGAATATATTATCGAGAATTCTGGAAGGTGATTCTGGAGTCGCGGACCCCAACGCTGTATTTTATCTTGCTATGGCGTGGAAAAACCTCATTTTATTAAAATTATTATTAAACTTCTTCATATAGTTATTAAATTTAAATATTAAAAATATTTTAAGCTGATATAAATGGATTGAAGAAAATGAAGTTAAACCAAAAAGAGCTAAGTATGATTTAGTGCGGTCAAGACGTTATGGAAATTTATTCATATCAAACTGTCTGTCCCTGTACAGCGAACAATTTACTACGACATTACTTCATTTTTGTTTGAAATTTTTCGCATTACATCATTTTTAATGAAGTTTAAAATTTCGCTTTTCAGTTTTATGGGTTCGATTCCCTCTCGGGGGGTTAATTATTTTAATTTCGTTGAGTTGCGCCACTCAACAAGAAGTCGTAGAAGTCGTATTGTCGTTGAGTGGTCTTAAGTTTTAGGTTCTGTCTTAACTGTGCTATTTGTGAACAGCTATATAATAAGAGATTGACGCCGTCGTAGCGCCGTTCTGGGTTCGATTTCCACTCGGGGGAACCAATCCTGCAATGTCTCGAATATTTGGCGAAAAGTGGAGAACGTAGTTAGTTAGGTTTCCTCTACATGCGGGGTAGAGCGTGAACTTATAAAAGTATATAATATAACAAAATTCAATATAATCAATCTTTACTAGTTATTTTAGGTCCCGGCAAAGGCAATTGACCCCTGCCGTTAATGTAGGTATACTTTACGACACCTGACAACTCATGATAAGTTGATGTAATATAACTTGAAGGTACCCTGCAAATACAGGTCGGGCTCGGATATCAAAATTTAATGGTTGCTAATGTAAAAATATATGAAATTTCAGTTCTGGTATTTTAATATTTGTTAATATTTACTTATTTTTTATTTATTTTACTTATAATATCACGCTGTATTCCTCATATAGCAAGATTTTTTTTATAGCCGAGTAGGTAGAGAGAACCTGTGAATCGAGTATACATTTCGTTCCCAATTTTCGAGACGTTAAGTGGTGGACGTAAACGCCGCCTTTTATCTTAACACCAGAGTGAAGAAATAAAAGTAATTAATTACTACATTTAACCTTTGTATATACTACACATACACTACCTTGTAAACATATACATATACATGTATATTAATCAGGTGGGGAACGGAGTTCTACGGACGGAGAACCGAGTTTCACTAGGTTCCCTCTACCTACCCTGCTGTGTATGGAATACATCGTGAAGCTGATAAATTTCCACCGACACGCCTTGTTTCCATTCTAAATATATATAGAGAAAATAAAATTACTCAAGTAATCACTATCAAAACTTCAAGAACGATAAATTCCTTGGAGGGATGGGCAATTTCTTGAAGCAGTTTACTATTATAATATTATCATTCAAGGCTCCCTTACAATATATTAATTTTAATGAAATAATTTATACCTTACGCCTATACAATAAGGTTTATTTTGCATTGATTTTATTTATGAAGCCTACAATAAAGCTTTTAGCTGCTATAATGAGTTTTAACGTGTTTGATTAAAATGTTGAGCTGAGATTGAGGAGTTCTTTTGTGTAGAATGAAACATGGGTTTGTGATAGCTACTGCTTATTAAATATGAAGAAGGAGTGAAGGCTTCACGCTGCTGCTGCGGGCTGTATCCTGCATTGCAGGGATAGCAGAGGGCAAGCCAATATCCGTTTTTAACACGTTTTTAAGATGGGCCGCCGTGGCGCAGGGGGTGTGACTGTTAAACGACGGTTGTGGGTTCGATCCTTTTTTGTTCCACTCGGGGGAATGAACTATTATAACACTAGGTTCCATCTGCCTACTTGCTGATTACAGCTTTAATGCTATTAAAAAAAAAATAGGTTATTTTTTTTATTTTTTTTAGCCTATAGGTAGGTTTATTTTTAGTTTACAATTATTGAATTATATTAAAACATTTTTATTAATATTCACGCTTTATCCGCATATGCCGGAGAAGAAAGAGACATCAAAAGGTCAAGACAATGCGTTTTCTATTTAAAGACATTGAGTGTTGAGTGGCGAAACTAAACGCCACGTGCTGCCAATTGCATTTAAATAATTCTTACCAATGTTTAAATACATTGAATCCAAACATTACTACGAATAAATATCCCACAAGGAAAAAATATCAGGGACGAGACGATCAGTTTCAATTTGTTTAACGTCATTACACAGCGTTAACGAAATAGACGGGATTTATTAGTAACGGACCGAGTCGCTTTATATCCATTATTTGTTGCATATATTGTTGCTTAAGTACTTGTATGTCGTGGTGCAGTGATTGATTGTTAACTCGATCATTATGGGTTCGATTCTTTTTTCTGGTTTCACGCTGTATCCCGCACATAGCAAAAAATCTAGTCAAGATTCTCCGTTGCTTATCAAAACATTTCTGTTCTCCACTTTTCGCCGAATTCAGGGGGCGTTTTGAGTGATGAGACTCAATGACGCGCTCTACCACGTTCTCAGAGCAGGGAAAGGAAAATATTCAAAATTTGATTTCCCCAAGCGGGAATCGAATCCACAATTATCACTTCCCCACAACGACCTCAAATTATTAAATTAAATCTATATAAAGCACAAATTAAATGCTTAATTCGCCAACATAGATCTTAAATAATCGCCATCGATTAACCTAAAGAAGTAGATGCGTATGCTATGATTTATTCACTGATAGGACTTAGGGCGGCACAGTGCTGTAAAATGTACGTCGCGTGGAAAATTTATCTTTTAAGGAGTCCCTATGATCGGATTTTATTATTTTGTTTTTGCATTATAATCTTGATGTGATTTAACCAAATGACAGATCCTTAAATTATTGATGACGATTAGTGATGACATGCTATCTTGAGAAGAAAATACGTCGATTTATATATATAGCAAAAAGATTTGGCCAATGATAATGCAAAAATTTATTATATTTAGTGTGTATCACAAACAATACAGACTAACAAAATATAAGAACAACAGTGTTCAAGCATCCTCAAGAATTTATAAAGAAATCATTTCGACAAAAATTCAAAATTAACTTCATATCTCACGGCAATTAAACATTATTTCAGTCAAAAAAATTGTGAATTCAGAAAAGCTAAATTTTATGGAAAATGGAAGGTATAATGTAAACGAAAATTAAATTCGCCCGGCCGGTATGCACGCCATCTTGATAATTGGTTCTGGGATCTATGTATAGCCTTATAAAATTTCGAAATTCTTTGTTCAATATATTTTTAAGGTCAGTCATGGCGCAGGTGTACAAGAGTGTGACTGTAACTGCGATAGGTTGTGAGTTTGATTCCCACTCGAGGAAGTGAACCAACTCGAGTTCTTTGCTCTGGTAGCAGGACAAAGCCCAGTGTTGAATTCCACTACTTAACATGCCTTCATAATTAAGGGAGAGTTGAGAACAGAACTGTCTTAATGGGATCAATATTTTAACACTAGGCTAGGCCAGGTTCCCTCTGCCTACTCTGCTATATTCGGGATACAGCACGAAGCTTAAGAAAATGTATATTTTTATTTAAAAGTATGTTTGTAGCTTGATGAAAGTTTAAGAAGGAATTTAATGAAAAAGTTATTGGAAAAGTTTAAAATATAATTTAGTCGTATCCGAAAATTAAGGATGATAATTATAGAACTTCACTTTTCAATCACTTCAAAGAAATTTAGATAGTTTTGAATTACCTTAACCTAAAAAGCTTCGCCATTTTACATTTAATACTCCCTCAAATGGGTTTTGAACACACAACGATCACGTTTAATCTCACATACAGATACCAAGTAAGAGAGAGTAAGTGGTAAGAGAGGCAGAAGAGACTTGAGAAATCATGAGGAATTGTCGGACGATATTTATGAAGAGGTGGATGATCCACTCTGGTTATCTCACTAGGGTTAAAGCTTAAAATTAAATTATACCTCTACCACCAACTATGCTGGAGAAAAGTTACATAGAGAGCATGAGAAGGACTCCTCGGAGAATATATATTAAGGGGAAACCACCAACTATCCAAAGAAAGATACGAAAATTTCTTCGAATATATTTCATTGATAACACAGTTATTACAGCGATATGAAATTTTGATACATTAAATTTCTATCTGTAACAAAATCCGCTTCGAGACCAATATTCAATGTTATATTTGTATTGTAAAACGGATTCGGGCCAGCTTTGTTCCCTCCGAAATATGATAGTCGTGGACAAAAGAAATTTGAAATAATTCTTTTGTCCAAGTCCAAACCTACTTTGGATTATAAGCGTAGATTTTAATATGTTTTTATAAAATATACTTACTTACTTATTTAGCTTCACGTAAAACGGTAGTGTACGGTATAAAATCGAATGCTTTTGCTATTTAGTAGAAAATAGGGAACGGTAGTTTTTTAGTGGGAACAGAGTGTCTTAACACAATTTTGCCGCGTTCTCTCTATCTACCCTATGTAAAAATGTAATAATAAAGGTATAATCAAAAAACTTATGGTAATATTCTCAGTTTTAGATGAAACCAATACTAGTTAAAGAGCTATCGAAGATATTTTTCAAGTTGGCCTTAACAAAATTCTTATTTTCTTTCACGAACCTTGCAAAAAGGTATAATATTAGTATTCAATCGCTTCATTCCAACGAGGTCGGAATAGATATTATTTTAGTATCTACAGTACAAATATTTTACTGGAGGGTTTTCAGATCGAAGATTCCGTACGAAACAAGCTGATTGTAGCTTCATGTAAAACTGACAATATTTTCATATAAAACTGAGAACATTTTTATATTTTTATCTTAGACGAGAGAACATACCTTTAAATAACTCCGTTCTGCACCTTTTCACGATTTCTAAGACATTGAATGTTGAGTGGCAGAGCTGAACGCCGTGCTTTGTCTTGTTACCAGAACGAACGAAAACCCACAACCACGTTTACAATAGGACGACATAACGTTAAAAAAATCTAAATTTTAAATATTACATCTAAAATTTTCAAGTTATTGCTATAGCAGAAGCTTAACTCCATGTCAAAATTTCAGTTGATATTTCAACGATCTTTGAAATTTCAACGTGAGATACGCCGTCAATCCATACTGTCATTGCCAAACCTGGCATGAGGCTGACCGAGGTTGTGTATGAACACGAAGCACCAAATTTCAACCACAATTATTATCTCAAACGTGTTTTATATCATTCTATTGATTTTTGAGGGCAGTCGTGGTGCAAGATCACAACTTTTAGGGTGTGATTATAAACGCGACTGGTTGTGGGTTCGCTCCCCACTCGAGGAAATTAAATATTTATTTACATTTGTTTATCATTTTTTCGCTCTGGCGTCGAGGCAAAGCGCGGCGTAGAATACCGCCACTTAACACGCAATTAGTCCAAAATTCGGCGGAAAGTAGGGAACGGGGTGTCTTAACGCTAGGTTCCCACTTATTACCCAGCTGTGTGCGGAATACAGCATGAACCTGATTTATTTATTTATTTTATAGAATAAAAAAATATATTTTATAATTACCACAAACCAGCAAAAACTAGTATTAATTTGTACTCGGTACATTCAGAAGCTGCACATAAATCAAAGTAACGCGGACGTCTGGTTCTCTTAATTAACTTCGTATAACATATTATGGCTGGTATTATATAACTATGTTGTAAAATTAGGTTTTTGTAGTATCAAATTGCACTATTAAAATAGTCTCTTATAAGCTCAAATATGAAGTTTACGAGTTTGTTTGTTTGAAATAACAAAAATAACCAATTAATAATTAATCACGTTAATTATTTCGACGTAAGCCATTATACCTGCGGCTAGAGTTACTTTAAGCGCTTAGAATGTGATTTTTAGCTTCACACTGTATCCTATACATTAAAAAGATAGACAGAGGGAACCTGGCAATCTAGTGTCTCTTCTCTACTTTCCGCCGAGGCATTGCGGCGGAACTCAACTTAATATCCACTTGGACCTATGACAACGACATTTTGACTCAGCATCTCACCTCAAACTGGATTCGAACTCACATCCCATTCAAGATATAAAGCTATCAAACTATCCAATAAACCCAGTAATATAATAACTAAGTAGGTTACAGTGTACGTGTATTCTCAGAATAACGTGTTTTGCGCAATGTTAATCCGTTTGTTATGGTGCTTACTGTTTTAGATTATCTTAATGTATTGCGCAAATAATATATTTAAAGTCTATTGAATCATGGGTCGTGAGTGCTATTTTTGGTTAGAGGAAAATGTACATGAAGTTGTTTTTTTTTTGCCTCACACTGTACATACAGGGTAAACAGAGGGAATCTTTAAATGTAATGTAGAGACTTTCCGTTGCTATTAAAGTAATTCCGTTCCCCACTTAAAATTGAGGATTTCTAATATTTTTGATTTACATTTAAGTACCTGTTTTTTTGTATCTTTGTTACGAGGTAGGCAGGGAGTACCTAGAGACAAAATACGTTCTCAACTTTCTTTGTAAATTCTACCACTTGCGTTATATCCTAAATTTTGATGATTGGTTGGCATCCTCCTTCTTTCATTTTAAGGACATACAGACAAAATACGTATATTATAAATATTACAATAAAAGAAAATTTAAAAAAAACGATGTCGAGGTCAACACCTACGTAGGTACATTACATTAGATAGAGGCCGTATTCAATTGCATGCAAATGAAAATCTCGTCTAGAATATATTTTGTATTGTATTTTTCAAAGGAAAATTTTGTTTTGTGTTCTTCAGTTTTCCCATTCTTTTTTATATGGTGCTGATAGACTTAATTTTGGACTATTTTTTATTCTTTATATATTTGAATACTTTATAGATATGGAGCTCCAAGCGCGATGGTTGTGGATACAGTTCCCATATGAGGGAATAAATTATTTTCATTTCTTTATTTTGTTTGATAAGAAATAAAGCCAAAATGAATTCCGCAATTAAATGTCTCGAATTTGGGCTGAAAATAATTGAGTGTCTAAACACTAAGTTCACTCGCATGAAAGTTAAAAAAAATTAAGGACAGTTGAGTTTAAAATGACTAAGCAATAACTCCTCCTGTAATAAAACAAAGTGAGGTATTGAGTTACATCACGAAAATTGGACGCTGTGTGGGGAACGAAGTGTTTCTACACTACCTACCCTTCCATATATAGTGAATCTAAAAAATATATATATAAATGAAATTCACATATTCATTTATAGAAAATCTCAGTTCAAAGTAATTTGTAAGCAGTATTTTGTAAAGATAAATCTACCTGTACGCCGCTGGTTATATAAACTGTTGTAATATAAATGTTTGTTTATTTTAACCCGCCTACGCTGTGCTTCCAGATGTGTGACGTCAAGAGTAGTCCATCGTGGCGCAATTGCAGAGTGCCTAAGTAGATGTGAAGGTTGGGGGTTCCTTTATCGCTTAAAGAATGTATATCTAAAATAATATTAGATAAGCTCAACAATTTGTTTGGTTGAATGTGCTAATCTCAGGAACTGTTGATTTGAATTAAAAAAATATTTTTGTTTTTTTTGTACGTCATTTGTTTTGAGAAGCAAAAAAAAATATGAACAGAACACATATTTTTTCCATTTTACTATAGAAAAATTAATATGTGTTCTGTAAGTATTCTTTGGAGACCCTTAAAATCTATTACAGTCAGTTTCATCAAAATTGGATCAGCAACTTAAACAAATAGACAGCCATGGCTATTAATAAACTTTAACAAATTTCTTAATTACAAAACTATTTCGGTCTCTTGATTACACAAAGGTCAGAACCTAAGTCAATAAGAAGTTTTACACCCAGCGATTTGATATGACTTCAATTATATTCTAGTTTATATAAAGATACTATTTTTTAGCAGTTGTTAAAAATTAATACTTTTTATCAAAAATACTTAATAAACTAAAAATTTTGAAAATGCTAATATTTCTGGTCGTCATGGCGCAGCGGTAAAGCCCCTGACTATAAACAAAATGGGTTCGATTTGAACTCAGGAGATTGTTTTTTTAATTTCCCTAGTTCCTTCCCAGAGGTATTGAGACTAAACGTGAAATTGAACATCCGCCAAACAAAACGCGATCTCAAAAAGTGGTTGGTATGTAGGGAACAGAGTGTCTTAACGCTAGGTTCCCTCTGCCTACCCTGCGATAAACCAGATACGGCGTGAACCTATGTTTATATATTCAAACAACTTAATTTTTTAATTAACACTAATACAAAAAGAGAATCCATAAAAATGAATTCCTCTAAAACACAGTAAAGAGAATAAATAATGAACGTTCGAAATATCCCAAGTTGTAAACTATATCGAAATTGAACAGTTATTGTCATAACAAAATATGGTGGGATTTATGTTAGCTTTTACGTTGAAATCTAAGCTGAATGAAATAAAAACAAACGCTATTCTATACAGTATAAATAAACAAGTCATTTTTTTATATTTTAAATGTAAATTTATATTAACATTATAAAACTGAAGATTTTAGTTGATTCAACCTAGTTATCTCAGGAAGTGCTGGTTTATTTTTGTCTTGGATAGATCATTTATCAAGAACGACTGTAGATAATTACACTAAGTTAATTGCACCTGCGGTCTTAATGACCTCATGCACTTACTTTGTGCCACGTGTCATACATAAGTCTCAATTATTGCTATTTTAAAATGGAGGTAAAACTGCAGGCAAAAGCTCGTTACTATATGAAAGTGATAGTGTTTAGCTTTAGCTTTATATAAGACAGCTTGATTATATTCTTGATGGCTGTGGATTCATCCACATTTAGCTGAACCCTAAGTGTGGATGAACATATGTACTTAAAAATATTTTAATTATTGATTTCAAAAAAAAGTAATCTCCTCATACTCCTTTTTCACTCTGTATTTCGCACATACTCTGCAGACAGAGAGAACCTGGGGGTTACTATTAGTGACAAAACAAAATACAAGTGAAAACAAAAGTAAATATACAAAAATATTCACAACACCCTCAAATCCTACATTCCACTCATATATTTGGTGAATTTCATAAATTATTTATATCTAAGCCACACTGTATTCAAACGGAACGAGCGCCCGTAAACAACTGTTTACGCGATTACAAGTACTTTGGTTAATTTGTTATACTGTTAGTTACTAGCTACCCAATTGCGGCTTCGCCCGCTTATTTATTCTTTATTATATGAGGCCGAAATTTGGCGATTGTGGGTTCGATTCCCAGTGGAGGGAATTAATTATTTTTTATAAATATTTTGGTTTGGTTTTGGTACTAATGCAGCGCGGCGCAGAGTTTCGCCATTCAACACACAATACCTCCAAAAATTTGGCGAAAAGTAGGGAATGGAGTATCTTAACACTAGCGGAATATAGCGTGAATATAAAAAGAAATGGCCAAATTATGTATAAGCTACATAGTAATATAGCTTATCCGTTCCGTAGTTCACGTAATACGTGAAAATAGAACAAACAACCGTCTTCACAAACTTTCACATTTATTAACTAGTTGTTCATTTAGGAAAATTATTATTTTATTTTCCACTGGTATGTAGGGTAGGGACGGAGTGCCCAATTATCTTTTTTAAACTTAGATCCTGTGTCTAAGAATGTTCCAACTTACCACCAAATTTTATAAGTTGAGTAGCGGGACTCAACGCCGCACTTTGACATCTTACCAAAGCAAAGGAAATAATAATTCATTCCCCCAAATAAGACCCAAATCTACAACCGCCACATGTACAGTCAAACGCTATGCCATTACCGCTAAAATATATTCGCCAAAAATATGTTCGCAAAATCAAATATCTCTACAAAGGACTTTTTCATGTAATAAATATAAATAGTCTTATCAATAGATAAGTAAGCCGGCTTTCAGCTTATCCTGCAGCTGATAACGTTGATAAGGTCTATGATTAAATCCATTATGAGAGTAATTCATGTAATTTTAGTATTTCAATCATGTAACTCTTTATATATTATTTGGACGCTATTCTATAGTGGCACAGTGGCATAGCCGTAAAAAAGGAATTATTTTCGATTCTTCGATGTGGCAACAAGACAAAACAATCGAACCTACAACTAGCTTCGTCTTACCAGTACCTATGCCAAAAAACACATTTTTCATTTTAAAATCTTCCTACAGAAATGCTAACAACATAAATAATCCACATAAGTAACGACGTAGCTTGATGAGAACGTATGGCTTAGTGATCAGAAGGCTAGGACGGTTTCCAAGATACGCGGGTTCAAATCTCGCTACGTTCAAATTTTCATACGTTTTCTAATTAAGTGTTTTTCTTTCTTAAGTGTGGAATAACACTTTAAAAATGTCAATAACACATTTTTCATAATAATCTCTCTAGAAACCACATAGGATGTTGATATTGATATTGATATGTAATCCACATAGGATGACGTGGGCTCAGTGTTATTTGTTTTATTACCACTACCACACCACTACTCTAATATATCATACAAGTATATGTACGGAAGGTCAGCGCTATCAGCTCTCATATAATAAAAATGTGAAAGTATACAATAAAAGTACTTTAATATAAGAAAAAGTATTGAATGAGGCCACTCGTGGCGTAAATGAGATAGGTTGTGGGATCGATTCTCACTTTAGGAAATTAAATATTTTAATTTCTTTGCCCTTGTAACTACGTTAGGCGCGGCGTTGAGTTTCGCCACTGAATATGGAATGCCTTAAGAATTTGGTGGAAAGTCTTAATGGGAAAAATATTTTTACCGTCTTATAAGAGAACTATGATGAAAAATTACATAATTTTATAAATTGAATTGTATATCACTGATTTATCATTAATTTGTTTAATTATAATTATCATTAATTAAAACAAAGAAAGACTTAATTTATTTATAAAACGTTATCACGTCAAAAATAAACACAAAACAAAAGTTTACATGCTGAAGTCGTTATCGCTATAGGCAATGTGTACCCCGCACCAAGTACAGTAGGCAGGGAAAACCTGGGAACCTTATGTTAAGACCGTTCCTGTAAAGACACTTCCGGTTTCCATTTTCCGCTGAATACTGAAGCAAATGGTAGAGTGGCGGCTCTCAACGCCGTACAAATATTCACCCGTAGGCAATTAATTAAAACGGCCCATTATACTGTCAAAGAAGGATTACGTGTTTCATTCGTTTCAAATAAACAGCGACCGCAAAGCGTAACAATAACACCGAAAATAAACATTTCGATTCGTTAACAAATAACAAAGCCAATTTTGCAAATAAATCACTTGTATTTAATTAAAATTATTTGGTTTGCTATTATTTGTATTAAATAGCTCTTGTGGATATCTTCTCTAACGTTTAATATCTGTTGTAACTTTACGCTCTATCCCGCATATAAGAGGGTACTCCTAAATTTCCATTTTCCACGAATTGCTCAAATATCGAAAAATGGCAGAAATCAATGTATTTCGTTTAGTTACCAGAGCATGGAAATGATTGGAATATATTTACCCGAGTGGGAATAGAACCCACAAGATTTTGTGACTAAGCTTAACGTCGCAATTTATTTTATCAGACGAAACAAATTAAAATACAAATAATAACCTTACCCTAATTCAGGATCGAACCTACAATTATCACGTTAACAGCCCCCAAAAGCAATACTCGTATATATTCTAGAACTGGTCGTAGAAACTACTAACAGCAATAATACCGTGAATTACAGCACGACGCGGCGACTGATTTATATCATGCAGACGTATGGTACTTATCAAGAGAACACTCGTGAACTAAATTTAATTTTCACCTAAAATATTATTATTATTGAAATACTTAGTTAAATTTATTATTTACTATAATATACTGAATCTATAACACCCATCATGGTGCAAGGGCACAAATGTGTAACTGTATCGCGGTATTTTATAGGTTCGATTTCCATTCGAGAAAATTAAATATTTAATTCTTTAATTTCATCGCCCTGGTGTCGAGGAAAGCCGCGACGTTGAGTTCCGATACTCAACACGCAATGCCTATAAATTCGGTGGAAAGTGGGAAGCGAGTTCTTAATACTAAGCTCCCTCTGTCTACATGGGAAGTACAGCTTGAAGCTGAAAGAAAAGAAAATGAAATTATGAAATATTTCATTCTCCCGAATGGGAATCGAACCAGCAACTGCCGCTATTACAGTCACGTGCTTGATTCCTGCGAAAGCCTCTATTTTCTTCTCTAATGTACTAAAATAATAAGTATATTACATTTATTATACTCTATCGTAGTATGTATACTAATTAAAAGCTCAACAGTTGACATCATTTCATATGAGATGAGCTTTCTCATGTCATGAAAGCTCTTTATATTTATGTTTGATATTTCCGTTTACACAAACTTATTTTAATTTGACGCCGTCATGGCACAGTGCAACAGCGTCTGTCTGTTAACATAACGAATGTGAGTTCGATTCCCAGTACTAATACAAATTATTTTCACCCTAGGGTTAACCCTCGATTACGAAGGGTTAACCTAAAGGCATTGTCTCAAAAATTCGGCAATACGTGGGAAATGGAGTGTCTTAATTCTAGATTCCCTTTGCTTATCCTGCTATTATTTTCCTGTAGAAAACAGCGAATATACTTTAGTTTATAGTACAACTGTAGAATAAAGTTTTTTGCAAAGCTCTCAGCTAAACTCTTCTTTATATTAAAAAGTTTTATCTTTGCAGTCGTTTTCAGGTTAATAACATTGAAACGACGCTACTTTGAATAGTGGTGTACTTAAATTATGTTTTTTATATTTAATAAGCTAACTATTTGAGTTTGAAGTTGTCTTACTGCGCTGGTGATGCTGTCGTAGCAGCTTCACGCGTTTTCTCGCACACCAAAGTAGGCAGAAGGAACCTAATGTTAAGACACATGTACTTTCTTCTCTACGTTCTGGTGAATTCTTGAGGAATTGCGTGTTTAGCAATGATAATATATGATGTAAATATACATATTAACCTTGTTAACCATACACCTAGAACTACAATTTACTACGTTAGCTGGCGGCTATCCTGCAATACATTCAATAGACAACTAAAACTTATATTACTATCCTTATCTTGTATATATAATACCTACATTATGTACGCTTTACTCGTGAAAACGAGTCCGGAGGTCTAATTTCGCACGTCTCTTATTTTAGGTCACAAAGCTACGCCCACTTTGGAAGTTGACAGATCGGTTTATTCTATGCTAGGATTTTTAGATTAGTTTTCCATTTCTAAAAGTTTAAAAGTTATTTCCATATTTAGTACTCTTTTTATTTATTTTTTTCAGCTTTATTTTCAGCCTGAATTCGAGTACTTGTTGAGAAGTTGACGAAGTTTAACGCTGCGCTATGTCTTACCAGAGCAGAAAATATGATAATAATTAATTTGAAACCGGAAGTTTTAAAACAGCTTGCGTCGACATAAAAGTGAAGCTGCTGAACAAAACGTTTAAACGTAAAGCATCTCCATTTAAAATTATAAGGCTGATATTGCTATATTTCAGAGTAAAATTAGGCTTATTTTCCACTTTTTACTATAATACATATATAAATTAAAACGGCCAAGTGCGAGTCGGTCTCGAGAATTTGTGTTTGTTTTGTAACTTTTCACCAAATTTCATGATTGCAGGCCTTCGGAAATTCCCTAAAGATTTTGCCAAAAATATAAGAAATATTTAACTAAGTTAAGTGAAAATAAAGTCAATTTAAAAATGAAAATCAGTAATATCTATTGTATGAACTTTTTCCTTTCAAATATACCAATACTGTACTTTTCGAATCGTTTTTCAGCACAGTCTTAATTGAGACTTTCAATTAAGTTTGCAAAGCTCGTTGTTATTGGCATTAAAAGATAAAAATATTTTTAGTTTTTCGAGCTTCCACCAAATTGAAATTATAAACTTTTTTGATTTCGATTTCATGCCATTGGAAAATTTGTAAAATGTAATATACATGAATTAACTTTACACTTTTATTTTAAATCTAAAATGTGTAACATTATATAAAAGCTAGACTTAGACCTAGAGCTAAACACAAAATCGATAAAATAGAAACGAGATCAAAAGAACTTTCGCCATCACGTTTGACTTAGCATCCCCACACGGTGGCGGGTTTTTGTCCTGGCTTTGACTTTGACTTGGCAACTCTGGTCATCAATCACCGCGTCAGCCCAAACAAGTGGATTCGGTACTGATACGCTTTTGTATCGGTTTTCTTGTATACAATTACTATACGTATGTTTATATATTTAGAGGGTGCTAAATATCAGACGAGATTAGGATAAATTAATGTTGTTTTAATGACCGAGGCTATTACTGCTCAGTGATAGTGTGTAGGATTGTAGACTATGGGTTATTGTTATTATAGGTTCGACCACCATTCAGGGAAATAAAGCCACATGCTCTAACCAGAAATCCAAGCACTCTAACTACTAAGCTATATATTCTTACCGAAATTAGTTAAACGAATATCGATTTCCTTACAATTCACGTTATCGATGTATATTCAATGATACTGAGAGTCTCGATAATAGCATATCATGTAAAAGTTTGTTTGCCTCTCATTCATATTGAAGCGAACTTTCCCAAAAGCTCTAATGGAAAACTTTCAATTCGCCAGTAAAGAGCAAAGTAGCAAGTATTTTATGTAAATTTACCTTAACAATTCAGTTCATATGGTAACTGGTTTCCTTCTAGTTCCTATTTTAATATAATTATGTTAGGTTAAAAAAAAGTACATAATCAAAATATAAATACGTAATGTCCGTTGCGTTGTAGGTTCGATTCCCACTCTGGGGAATTAATGATGCAGTAGGAACGTGGCAAGCCAAGTTTCGATGTATGCTACGTACCAATTCAATGCAACACAGAATATTAAATTCATTTAGGTTAAATTTAATTTATATAAGTGGGGAATACAGTGTCTTAAAACTAGGTTCCCTTTGTCTACTCTGCTGTGTGCGGGATACAGCGTAAAGCTGACTTTTTTATTTATTTAGAATTTAAAAAAATACATCTTGTATGTAAAATATTTAATGCTATTACAAAACATTATAACAAATTAGATTTTTTGAGCATAAAAAGTTATAACGTAGCGAAACTCTAGTAGCGCGCCTCTTAAACGCTTTCCAAGAGGTGTGAATTTGATTTCCGCTACGTTTAACGTTTCATACATTTCTAAATGTTTCTTTGCTTGGTGTTAAAATTACTTGAAGAATGTTAAATTTAAAATAAATTGTATAAAGACCGAGTTGCTAGTTTGATGGCTGTAACGTAAAATATTTTCAAACAAGTTCGACAGTAACGAGCACTTCAAACATCTATATGTTTATTTGCTGCAAAAATGACATATTTTCCATATACTCGTATTGCAGAAGACGCAATCAAAGTTTGTAAATATACCATTCGCATACATTGACATATTTAATTTTTCTTTTTTTTTAGCTTCACGCTGTATCATGCACGTTGCAATTTAGGTAGGGGGAACCTGGGAACCTAGTATTAAGACACTTCTGGTCCCCACTTCGGCGAATTCTGTATTTCGTGTTGAGTGGCGAAACTCAACGGCGCACTTCTCTCTGTTTATCCTGCTGTGTGCGGGACACAGCGTGAAGGTAAAAAAATGACCTGAGCAACTGCGTAGCTAAAATTACTTAGTCTTGGGGATTTTACGAGAGCACTAAAAATATTTCCCGAAAATCCATATTTTCCTGGCTATATATTTCACGAAAATGAAGCTACAGGCTACAACTTGGGTATATAAGTACAGGTATTATATAAACAAGTAGGTACCTCTATATAATATGTATACGATAAAGATAGTTCTTACTTTAGAAAACAAAGTTCATAAAACTTTCAATAGAAAACTTTGTTGAAACGGATTTACTTTGCGGTTTTTAACTTTAACGGAAAAATAAATGAATTGTGCAGTTAAGAATACACTTAGTTTTATATAATTATGTAATTTTTTTACAGGGAGTCGTAGCACAGCAGCTCAATGTCTGACTGTAAAGAGGACGATTGTAGATTCGAATCTAACTTGAGGAAATTTATTATTTTCATTTCCTAGTTGAGGTAGGGGAGAGCGGGGCTAAAAGTTACCGAGGTAAGTTGTTCCGATGGAAATAATTTCGCGGAGAAAAGTGATAGGAATATTTAGTAAACATATAGTGAAATGCAATGTGATAGCGCACCCTTGGCCAGCATATTGAACAATCCAGTGGTATCCGAAACCAATGGAATAGCACACGGGTGTCGTTGGTGCACGATTGTAAATATTTTTGCATTTCATATTTTTGGTCTATCTCACAAATTTTAACGATTAGCCTCGAGTATGTTAGTGTTTTTTTTGCATTATATTACCTACTATTTCGAAACACTATTTGTAAACTATTTATGTTTTCTATATCTTATTTATATTTAATTTTTTTTCAACACGTGTTTTTGGGGCTAGATGTTCCCTTTTTTTGGGGCACGTTGTGACCTGTAGTTGTGACGAAAAACTTTCGCCAATTCATTTGTACCAATAATGGGATGTAAATATTGTAATTTTTCATACTAAAAAATATTGTAATTTAGTAACATGCGGACTTATGCTCGGAAATCAACTCGAGGTTATGTGTCATATGAGTTGATGCAAAAAGCAGCGGATGTAGTTTTCAAAGATTGCAGGAATAAGATAAAAACTGTTACCAAAGAATTACATATACATATTAAGTGCGAAAACCTAAAGGTATAAATTTTTGTTTATTATTTGGTTTAACAAAATCAAAATAAGTTTTATTTTATGTAAAATTATCTTTTACTTTTTAGTCCCGTTGTTTTTCGGTTCGGTTTTTTTTGTTCAAAATTAATTCTTTTTACGATTTTAAGTGATAAGTAACCTTAAAAGGATACTTCTTAAACGAGTGTTGGTTGTGGTGGTGGTTAGTAACGAGTGGCATTTGTTGTGATATGTAATACTTGACTCAATTAGGTATTATTTTTGTGGAAACTAACATTTTGGTATATTAACAAGAAAATACATAAAAATATTCGGGCCAATTGGGAACCTCTCCCTTTTTTGAAGTCGGTTGAAAATGAAAACTTCTTTTTTGAGGTTGGTTGAAAAGAAATGCAACGATGGGGAATCTTACTTCTGACAATAATTTTAACAAAGTTTTCCCTTGTAACTATTCTAGTATAATTAATATTTACCAAAATAAAAACAAATTTTCTTAATTTTGACCGGTTTTTCTAATCAGAACCTAACCAAACTTTCATCAAACTATCCTTGAAGTGTATCCTTTCAAATAAGAAAAGAATCATTAGAATCGGTTGGCGTGATATTGAGTTATTCGTCATTTTGTCGCAAACGTACCAATACAAATTTAATACTTATGTGATTTTCTCATAGATACCATTGTCAAAAATAGACCAAATAAAAATTAGTTCCCACATGGGAAGCACTATCTTTCAAATAAAAAAATCATCAAAATCGGTTCACCTAATCAAAAGTTATGAAGTAACATACATAAAAAAAGAAACAGTCGAATTGATAATCTCCTTTTCTTACAGAAGTCGGTTACAAAAGATTTGCTTTTGCGCCTGGTAGTTATAATGACACTGTTGATTATTCCTTAAATAAACAGGCTTTGTTCGATTATTTATTGTTTTTTATTTTGCAAATAATAGCTTTAAAAATATGGTAACAATTTACCCCGGTCTGTTAACAACTTGCCCCAAGTCGGGGTAAGTTGTTACTTTCCGACTTCAGTCATAAAAAAAATCATAATAAAAAAGTCTTACAAAGAATACCCCAAATTACTGTTTTAATTGCAAGTCTAGATATGTAAGTTGAAATTGATTATATTGTATAAATACTAAAATCAAGTATTCGTAGCAATATTTCAGGTTAAAAAAAAATCGGAACTTTTGGCTCCGCTCTCCCCTACCTACACAATACAAGTACTTCTGCAACTCAACACATGTCTCAAAAATTGGGCAGTGCGTGCCTATAGGAATGTTTTGACACTTGGGTGAAGCTATAAAATAATACTTTTACTGAACACGCAATACACACGAGAAGCTTGTCATATTGACAGTCAGAGGCAGTATGTTTTCAATTTTTAGGCTTCATGTTTATATCGACAAACATTTTTGTAGCCTCTCGCTTTATCCGTAGCGCGGTAACCAGAGAGAATGTAATTCTAAATGCTACAGTCTTGATTCATTGCTGAAAGAGTGGCGGAACTCATTGCCCCTCTTCGCCTTGTTAAAAGAATATTTCAATCCCCGAGTCGGTATCGGTGATATAACGTTTACAATCACACACTTGTGCCCCTGCGCTACGACGCACTATGGACAATGGTAGAACAACGGCAGATCAAAAGTCATTTTTTCAAAGTCGTCCCTGACGCATTATTTTTTTTTTAATTAATAGTATAAGAGTGGAACTTTAATGTTATGAATTATTTTTTTGCGAATTACATTTGGAATATATATTTATTCATCGTGAAAAATTGTCATTCGTGAGAATGTCTATTTCAGGTAGTTCACTTTGATACTTTAAACATAATTTCCTTAAAAAAATGTGCAAATAGGTATAAAGTGTTATATATTTTTGAAAAGCCCATAGTATGTAGATTTCAAAACAATTATTATATTGTGGATATCGTGACTATATTTTTATAAAAAATATTAACAATAAGTGAAGAGAAAAAAGGTACGTGTTTAAAGTTCATCGAGACTTTTAACAGTTACCGACGTCTCCCGACGCGTTATATTTGATGTTGTTTTATAGTCCAGATATTCATAAATAACATTTATTAAAAATCAGCTGCAGAGACCTGCAGACTGAGAAGTTATCACGAAAACTATGACACAAGTCAGGGGACACGAAAACTCTATCTATTGTAGTTTCTAATGTTTTACTATTTAATTGATCAGATTGCGGTAAATTTCCATAAAATTATTGTTATTTATTGATAAAAGGACGTTTTATCTTCATTTTGCACACATTTTGCACAATCATTTATTCACACTACCCTCATTTATGGAATTATATGAAGAGTGAATTAATTTAAAAAAACTATTACAAATCAGTAATAAAATTACTAACAGACGTTTGATTATTAAGTGTTTTCACTAAATTTCAAAATGAAGAATACTTTTAGTGTTTCAAGCGTGAATTATTACTCTCATACATTGAAGGTGCAGGGTTTACATTAAATAGGAGAAGAATTAGCACCTCTTTAAATTATTTGAGGTTCCTAGTAAAGATTTTATTGATTGAAGAATTACTTATAGGTCCCGACTGTTCATCCTAATAAACTAAAATAAAATCTGAAAAGAAATTAACAAGCCCAATAGGCTTGTTAATTTCTTTTCAGATTTATGCAGTCGGGGTGTTTGTTTTTTAGTAAATATTTTTTTATTTTTCAAATTTTTGTTAGGATTAATTATGGTAATGATAATCATGATATACTTTTTTGAAATCCTCGTGTTGAGCTCTTGAATTTGATACCCATATTGTGGTATTCGAAACCAAAAATTTTTTTTTCACTAAGTCCAATGGCGTCCCACAGCCGCCATGATTATTATTTTTAACGTCACCTATCTAAGAACAGTTGGGCTACTAAAGCGAATATAACGATACCTCAATTATATAAATCCGCTCAGCGGTTCTGGAGATACAAGGTAATAAAGAATATTGCATACATACATACGTACATACATACATACAAAATACGCGGGAAAAACATAACCCTTTCTTAGCAGTCGGGAATAATAATAAACTAATTTAATAATACATTTTTACTATTATTTCTTTAATTTTTGCTATTATTTACTGAAAACTTTTCTTTTCATTATTTTTTTATATATATATATTCTCCAATAAAAGTATAATATCTGAACATCACCTAACGCACTATTTTATACTTTATGCTTGTGCAAAAATTCAATTGTTTATCTTAACAAATAAAAAAGTTATCGATTTTTGATCTGATACAGTCCTCGATTTCCCATAGTGCGACGGCCCCTAAAGTGAGCGCTTAATAGTTTAAAATAAAAATTATCTTATTATTACCATAGATATACTCGTATAAGCTCATTAATAGTAAAACGCAGCGTTTAGTTCCGCCACTCAACACGCAATGCCTCTAGAATTCGGCGAAAAGTGGGAAACTGAGTGTCTTGACACGTGGTTCCCTCTGCCTACCCTACTGTGTGCGTGATACAGCGTGAAGTTGATTTAATTGATTTTATCTTTATACAATTGAAGTTAGATTAGAAAGGAAAAAAGTGTAATTAAAGTATTTCAATTAAATACCAAGTTTGTTTAAAAAGATAAATGAAGCTGCGGTTAGTCTTTCATCAATCAGTTACCTTTTATACTTTTATTTATCTTATATCTCTAATAGTTGTTATTCTGTTTTATATTTAATATATAAGTATTATTTTATATTCAATATATATGGGGACCGTCATGGGGCAGTGCCGCAAGTGATTGTAATCGCGACGGTTGTGGGTTGCTTCCTTTCTTCGATTAGTTTATGGATAATCCAGCTTGGACTTATTTTTGCTGGTTTTGATGGGACAGCGCACGAAAATATTATGACTTTTATGACACTACATTACAAATAGGCAGAGGGAACCTGAATAACTAGTGTTAAGACACTTCCTAGTATTAAATTATAAATAATGATATCATATGAATATATTATTACAATTATAGTGCAGTGGAATACTGTGTTTGATACAACGCAACGATTATATTTAAATTATTTTTCATTTTTCCGGCTCCGGTATAATAAATTATTTCTATAAAGCTTTACAATTCTTCAAAACAACAATCGTAAGTCATTTAAAAAAAATATATTTTATTCTTAGTTTTATATATTTTTTAAATTCTAGAAAAAATAATGATTCATTAGAAAAACAATTTTCTAAGATTCAAACAACTTAGCCTTTTACAAGTGGAGTGTAATAATTCAAGTCCCTCTCGTCTTTTTCTATCAAGAATATTCTCATTCAGCAAAAAACTTAATAGGCTAATAAAGTCAAGTGATTTTTACGTTTAGAAATAAGAATTCGACGAAATTATGGCGAGTTAAGAGAAGACTGACTCTGACTGTAGGTATACGGAGTGGTAATAGGTTCAATTCTCAATCGGGGAAATATTTTTGGGGGATTTTCACTGGGAAGCTATGTTAAGACAATTTTCTTCCCACGCTGAAATTTCAATACATTGAAATTACTGTAAACACGAAGATTGTGGGTTCCATTCCCACTGGTAAAACGGCAAAGCGTGGCGATGAATAACGCCATCAACGTTTAATGTATCAAGGATTGGGCGATACGCAGGAAGTGGAGTGCCTTAACACTTAGGTTCCCTGCACCTACCCTGCAACATTTAGGTTCCGTACCCTACCAAAAGGAGGATGCCTAATAAAAAAAATCCGTACATTAAAAGTACATCATAATTTACTTTATGTTATAACGTAATGGCCTTGGTAACTGCTAAGAATATTTTATAGTCCATTTAACACGTACTCCACGTTACGTCGGATATCAAGCCTCGAATAGCCTGTTTCTTATGAGCATAATGCTTTATCGTATTACGAAATTTATTATAATATAGAATTTCTTTTATAGTACTTCAGATACAAGCCTGGCACTTGGCTATACCTTGCCTTTTAGTTTCGCTGTATCCTGCAAATAGTAGAGAAGGCAAAGAGAACCTATTGTTAGGTCTCTCCGTTTCTCATACACCGCGTCATTTACGAGATATTTCATGTTGAATGGCGAAACTTAACGCTGCGTCTTACCTTGTTACCACAGCAATGAAATAAAAATAATCATTCACTCGAGTTATAATCGAATGTACAACCGTCCCATTTCCGACTAGACGAGATGACGGCACCACTTTTTTTAATTTTATTTTATTCTGTTGTGTATTAATATAGCGAAGTGTCTCAACACTAGGTTCCCTCTACCTACCCTGCTGCGCGCTATACAGCGGATCGCTATAAAAAACGGTTATCACGATTGTATCGTAAGGCTTTTCATGTTGACCTATACAAATGGCTTTAATTTGATTAAAATTACACACAAAATTAAGTGTTATTATAATTGTCCAATTCATAATTAAATAATTAATTGAATAAATTATATTGAACTTCAGGCACGGCGCATTGGCACAGCGTCTGACTGCAAACACGAAGGTAATGGCTTCAATTCTCAAGGTTAATTACCTCGAATATCGAACCCACGACCATGTATCAGATACCATGTACAGATGAGATCTCAACGTCAACCATAAAATATATTATGTTCTAAAATAACAGCTTCACTTTACGAATTTTATTTTGCGGCTCAAATTTAATTGGTTATAACGTGACAAGGGTTTCAAAAGGCCGTTGACGATCCCTGTAGCAAGACTATTTCCCGTGGAATATCCTGCCATTAGTAATGTTTTTATTATACAAACCGCTTTTTTGTTAAAATTATTATTTTTTCGTGGTTGTTGTGCTTTATTTTTAACCGACTTCGAAAGAAGAGGTTATCAGACTGATATGTATGAATGTGATATAGTTAAAATTAGGTGATATACGATTATGTTGATTGATTTAGGCTTCCAAGCATTTTTGCTGTTTTTCTAAGTGAAAGATATTTATCTACAAATTTATTGGAAGAAGCGAAGAAAATGAAAATATTAAATCTTTCATTTCTTCGAGAGGGAATCGAACCCAGAACTATGTGCCCTTGCCCTCACTAGTATTGAATATAATAGACATTGATATTTTTCCTCACAAAATATATGTAAAATGTAACTATGCTATCAATATATTAGCAAATATTATATAAATAGATACGTTAAAGCATCAACCGTCACGGTTTTAGAAACCAATTTACATACGAATTGGTTGTTTAACGTTCTAGTGAAGACAACAAAAATATTATGTTAGATATATGAGTTATTTTATGCTGTACAGTTGAAAACAAACGTTTTATTCTTATTACTATTTATTACTTGCGGTGTCAATATAAATTATGATTTATATTTCTGAAAATAGCGAATATTATACTAATTAAGTTGTATGAGTATGTTTGTTCAATACGTTAATCTCAAGAACTAGGTTTGATTTGAAGTTTTTTTAGTTTTGGATTGTTCATTTATGAAATAGGAACTAATTTCAATGTAACCCACACTTAATCGTATTGCAAATTTAAAAGAAAAATAAACCTACGATAAATTATAAAGTATTTAAAAAAAAACATTAACTAAATGTCCTTAATAATATTAATTTTAAGCCACAATGTATTTTTTTTCTTAAAAGCTCTCTGTCACGGTCAATAAAGAATCCCATACATTAATTTTAGCGCTAACACGTTTCAACGTGACAGTACACGGTAATTTGGTTTACAACCTTCACGCTCGAACACAAACATGACATGCTGTAAGCTGTTTACTCATGAAATGTGAACTATAGTTGGTCCCAGTAGAATAGAAGTGACGTTTTTACGCCTCTACGGTAAATGAAAATGCATGAAAAATTGGACTTGTGTCCGGACTTGACGGTGTTTCACGTTTTCAATAATTGTGTGCAGGAGTAAAAGTTTGACTGTAAGTGCGACACGAGGTTGTGAGTTCAATTGAACTGAACCAACTCGTATAACGAATACGTCCGCTACTTGTATAGATAATGTTTTTTGTCATTGTGAGACTGTAGAAAACCAAATTATTACTAATCTAAGCTCGGATCATTGTGGTCAAATGTTTTCGGTAATAGATAAAACAGTCGCAGAACGTAAACAAATATCAATAAGACCAATTACTGAAAATAAAATTAATCTTTTTAATAATAAAGTGAGTGAAAAAATAGCAACCTTAGAAATAACCGGATTAAATCCGAATCAGGTATATTGTAAAGTTTTTAATTTACTCTCTACAGAGTTTGATAACATTTTTAAAGTTAAACAAATATATAAAAACTCGAAGTTAACTTTTAGCGACTGGGCAACTGCTGGTATATACCGAAGCAGAAACACACTATACGAATTATATAATATGAAGGCAATGGAATCAACATCCGGCGTTCTTGTTAAAAGTTACAAATTATTCAAAAATATTTAAAAAGGTATGTGTCCAGGCTAAGTCTATGTATATAAAAGCAAAAATTTTGAACTCTAATAATAAAATTAAAGCTACATGGGATGCTATTACTACTGTAACTGGGAGATCTAGAGCTGTCAGTGAACCTATTAAATTAAAAGTTAATAATATAATCTTAAATTCAGATTTAGAAGTGGCAAATACTTTTCAAAATTTTTTTTCAGATATATCTACTGAAGTAACACGTTCACTGCCATCATCTCCTTCGGAAGCAGAATTAATACTAAAAACTCATGTAAATTGTTGTAGACAAATTTTTGTGTTTAAGAATGTGTCACCGGATGAAATAGTCAAAACTTTTAAAAGCCTTAATTTAAAGAAAACTGGTGACCTATGGGGCATGTCTGTTAAGGTTCTTAAAACAATTATACCTAACATTGCTCCTTATCTAGCTTTAATTTTTAACAATTGTGTAGAATCCGGTACTTTTCCTGATTTAATGAAATATAGTAAAATAGTGCCGCTTTACAAAAGTGGAGATAGATCTGAGCCTGGAAATTACAGACCGATTTCTGTTTTGCCATCCTTAAGTAAAATATTTGAAAAAATAATGTTCAACCAGCTCACAGTTTTCTTAAATATTAACAATTGTTTCCATAGTGAGCAATATGGTTTCACCAAAGGCAAGTCCACTACGGATGCGGGTGCAGCACTCCTAAAGCACATTTATGACGCATGGGAGAAGTCACAAAATGCTATTGGAGTATTTTGTGATTTATCCAAAGCCTTTGATTGTGTAGACCATGAAACTCTGTTATTAAAACTATATCATTATGGTATACAGGGTACCGCCCTTGATCTTATTGCCTCATATCTAAACCGAAGAATCCAGAAGGTTAGTATAAATAATGTAAAATCATCTGGATCTCCTCTAAAGATGGGCGTTCCACAAGGATCTATTCTCGGTCCTCTTTTATTTCTTATTTATATTAACGATCTGCCTTTTTATGTGAAGAACCTATGTGATATTGTACTTTTCGCGGATGATACCTCTTTAATATTTAAGGTTGACCGAAATAAAATAAACTATGACGAAGTGAATAGTGCATTGTCGCATATTCTTCGTTGGTTTGATGTTAATAATCTAATGTTAAATGACCAAAAAAAACTAAATGTAATTGAGTTTACTTTACAAAAATGTTAAAAAACATAATTTTAGCCTACTAATTAAAGGAGAAGCTCTTAATTTGTCGGAATCAGCTATTTCCTAGGTGTAACTATAGATTCCAAACTCCAGTGGAACGCTCATCTGGAGCACTTGCGGATAAACTCAGCTCTGCCGCGTTCGCAATTAAAAAAGTAAGACAAATGACGGACGTTGAAACTGCCCGACTAGTCTACTTTAGCTACTTTTCATTAGTATTTTATCTTATGGAATGCTGCTATGGGGCAGTGCTGCAGATATCAATTCAATATTTGTTCACCAAAAAGAGCCGTGAGATATATTTATAATCTAAGAGCTCGAGATTCTCTGCGAGATGGTTTCAAAGATGCAGGTATTATTACAGTT
>HE671414.1:33216-63190 GCA_000313835.2 Heliconius melpomene melpomene | reverse complement strand
AGTGACAGTCATACGATAGGAACGAGAAATAAAGATAAGCTTGTTACACCAAGTTTTCGCCTCCAAAAAGTTAATAAATCCTTTATGGGTCTGAGTATACGTGTATATAATAAAATTCCGCAGTGTATTCTTAGTTTGCCACTACAAAAATTTAAAATATCTGTAAAAAAATTCTAACAAGTAAAGCGTATTACACTGTTCAAGAATATTTAGAGGATAAGCATGTATGGAATTAATGTCTATTGAATGTCGGGCAGGACAGCTGTCAGCTAATGTAATAGATTGTACCATTGACTTTGAAAAGAGCAACTGTTGAGTTTCTTGCCGGCTCTTCTCAGCAGAACTGCCTTCCGAACCGGTGGTAGCTTTTTATTCATATGTTCATTCGACGATTCAAAAGTGCTTGTAATAATTGCCTATTTGAATAAAGAATATTTTGAATTTGAATTTGAATTCCCACTGAAATATACGTTATATAAATCCTCCTTTTTAATGTCGTTAAAATATGTAACGAAAATAACATCACTTATATTTTTATAGCACTTCATTTTATGGCTCAATTTTATGTGAGATTAATGTTTGGCTGAATTTAACCTTGACTAAAAAACAAGCTGCAATCTTATCTGAAACCATTCTAGTTAATAATCTTTATTAATATCTGAAAGTGGGGAGCAGTGTGGGGAACACTATGATCCCAGGTTCCCTCTGCCTACCCTACTAAATGCGGAACACACTTGAACACGAACGTGTGAAGTAAAAAAAAAAGTGACGAACACAAACACAAAACACAAAAATTTTAAACACAACTTTTAACAAACGCAAACCAACTTTAACCTCCAGGTCAAAAGTTAAAGTTATTAAATAGTGACATCCGGTAAAAAAGCTCGGCAAAAGCTTCATATTCCAACGATAACATTGACGATGTCTCGACTGACGGACGGACAGACTAATCTAGTTATACAACTCCTAACGGTCGCTGCTACTAGTAACTGAGTTATTACTGTATAGATTATATGTAGTTCTAACTTGTTTTTGTTTTAGGTTAATTTTATTGTAATTTAAGTTAGGATAATACATTATAATTTGAAGTAATAAATTTCAATTTCATTTATTTTATTATCAGCTTCACGCTGCATCCTGCACACAGCACTTAGTGTCTTAACACTTAGTGTGAACACACTCCGTTCTCCACTTTCCGCCGAATTTTCATTTATTATGAGCAATATAATTCTTCTAGTGTGTAACTAAGATGAAAAAAGTTATTATCTTGCAGATGACATTTGAGACCAGTTGTGGTGCACAAGCGTGTGATTGTAAATGCGACATGCTGCGGGTTCGATTTTCATTTCTTTGCTGTGGTGTCCAGATAAAAATCCCGTCGTTGAGTTCCACCACTCAACACGCAATGCCTCCAGAATTCTGCAGAAAGTGGGGAGCTAAGTATCGAGGCTACCTCTGCCTCCCTGCTCTATGCGGGATAGAGCGTGAATCTGAAAAAAAACTAAGTCATATTAATTCTTAAAGCTGGATCACGTCCGATTATATCTATATATAACGTTCAGAATAATAAACTAGTTCGAAGGCAACATTTGGTTTGTTTCACTGGAAAGTAATTTTTAAACAGGCGAAGTGTAACCAAACAACTCTGTGTTGATGCTAAGTATTTATTTTAAACGTTTTATATTTAACTACTACTAACTGAGAGACGCTTCGGTTAGTCTTGATGTGGAGTGGTGGGTGGGTATTAATGGATGTAGTGGGTTCTATTTTTTTTTTTATAATGGCAAAAAGAATCTAGTTTTAGGTCTTTGCATTCCCCCCCCTGTCCTTCGGTGGTAAGCCACCTAAAAAAAGCCTAACGTGTTGACTGCTAAAAATCATGATCGACCTTCTCACAGTGGGAATCGAACCGACAACCGTCGCGCTTACAGTTAGACATTGTGTCAGTATCAAGTGGTGAGTTCATTTTAGATTGGTTAGGAATTATTAGAAATTTTGAATTTTAATAAGCAATTAAAATTAAGAGGATACACATAGTTAAAGCAGGTGAAGTGATTTCTAGTTCTACGAGTATACATAATGTAATATCTATTACATTTACTTCTTGCTTTTGTTCGCAAACGAAAACGAAAGACAAAATTCAATATTGTATTTTTAACCAATTTACTTTATATATGTATATATTCATCAAAACATAGAATGTATGCTGTATCTTCAGTTATCACATGCAATCAGACACTTCGGAACTGTAGCATAATGGTGTTTACATACTATACCAGATAAGGCTGTGCTACTGTACTCTGACGTCATAAGTTATAAGTACTTTGATATTTGTTTCATAATAGAATCACTATGTACATAATGTTCAAGAGTTGTAAATAAGTATTTGCAATTCAGTATACTTACGTAAAGTGGATATGTATTTTATATATTATTATTTTTGTTATAATTTTTTATGTATGAATGAATTAATAATTTTCTTATCCGACTGTATCCTTCTATAAAGAAGGATATTCAAAGGGAACCTCTTTTTTTTCTCTATTCGAAACATTGTGCGTTAAGTGGTAGAACTCTACTCTCAATTTGTCCACCTGAATGCAGAAATGAAAACAAAAATAATAAATTATAAGCAAAAAATCATTTTTAGAAAAAGCTTTTATTTAAACGGTTTAAAAAGGAGAAAATAAAATTTGTCTTTTAAATTTTAACTATCAACTCATAACCTCATTGTACACAATTTATATGATCATAAAAGCTTGTCGCGCGATTTACTTGTGTAACTAAACTAGTGCTAATTTAATTATGTAAAATCTGCTAGATTTAAATTATTAAAGTTTCAATTTAATTAAATATTGATTAACGCGACAAGCTTTTATAAAAAAAAAAAAAATTTAAAAGACAAATTTTATTTTCTCCTTTTTAAAGCGTTTAAATAAAAGCTTTTTCTAAAAATGATTTTTTGCTTATAATTTATTTTTTACTTTTTAGTTACCACTGGCTAGGTTTCTCACACTAGAGACATGTACCACGATTCCGCTTCTATGGTTAGGAATGTTGGCGACACTAAACCCTTCCCGATTACAGTGGGGGTTCACCAGGGCTCGACTCTTAGTCCGTTCTTATTCAATGTAGTGCAGCCTCCATGAGAACGGCGGTCTTAAACTAAATGTGTCGAAGACCGAGTACATGGCCTGCGGGAGCCCGGACTCGAGCACGATCCTTATAGGTCCTGAGCCAGCCGTTAAGTCAGAAAAGTTCAGGTACCTTGGATCCGTTATGCACGAGTCTGGAGGCATCGATCACGATGTCCATGGCCGGATAAGTGCTGCCTGGGCCAAATGGCGGGAGGTCACTGGTGTGGTCTGTGACCGAAGAAAACCGCCAAGCTCAAGGGACTGATATACAAGAGCATCATACGACCGGTTCTTTTATACGGCAGCGAATGTTGGCCAGCTATCTCGGCACACTCAGGAGCTTCACGTCAAATGAAGATGCTGAGGTGGATGTGCGGCGTAACGCGGTCTGATCACATACGCTACACATTCGTTCGAGGTAGTCTTGGGGTCCGTGACGTAGCGGATAAGCTCCAAGAGTGCCGCCTGAGATGGTTTGGCCACGTTACGCGCCGGTCTAAGAACTATGTCGGATGCAAGTGCCTTGCTATATCAGTTCCTGGAGTGAGACCTCCTGGACGCCCAAGGAAGCGCTGGTTGGATGTCGTGATGCCGGATATGAGAGCCAATGGTCTAACCACCGAGGACGCAAAAGACCGCGCAAAGTGGAGTAGTTTGAGTAGGAAGGCAGACCCTGGCAATAGCCGGGATTAATGCCAGGAGGAAGAAGGTTTCTCACACTAGATGTCATATTATTTTTCTAATTATTCTCGGCAAGCCCTTTCATTTGATACCCATATTGCAGAAGTGCATAAATAATAACTATTCCGCCATGTTAGATGTTCCGCCATATTGGATTTAGTATAACGTCACATTATTTTTAGAATTACGGTCAACGACCCATTTCATTTAATATCTTTATTGTAGAAGTAGACCAAATAGATACTCGGCTATCTTCGATTTCCTCCTTATGGGATATAGAATGACATCACATTATTTTTCGAGTTGCTCTCAACGAATCCTTTCATTTGATACCCATATTGTAGAAGTACATTAAAAATAACAATTCCGCCATCTTGCATGGTCCGCCATATTACATTTAGAATGACGTCACATATTTTATCGTGCATTGTCATCCAAAGTAAACGTGTATACAAAATTTCAGCTCAATCGGTTGACGATATCTACTTCAAAATTGAGCTATAAGATTTCACCCGAACCCACATACATACATTGCAAGTTAAATAAAAGCTTTTAAAAATAACATTTTTCTTGTTACATATAAGAGAGTTATTATAGGAGAGTTCAGGGGGTACCCAGTTATGAAACTCTATTCCTCTATTTTCTCTCTATTATCAAGACATTGCAACCTATGTAGCGGCTAAACGCCACCATTTAACAAAATATACATAATCACTCCGAATGGAGATCGAATCCACAACCATAGCGTGTACCACAGTGTAGCACTGCACCATACTCCAAAAACAAAAGAAAAGAAATAAAACAAAAAAACCTTGTATACAGTACATGTAAATTGAATCAGTCCGAACCAAACCTCATTACATTTTTATCTTTCAGGTAGCAACGCTCGAGATAAGATTAGAACAATGCTCGTGAAACACAAAGGCGAAACGTGAAGAGCGAGCTATGAAGTGAACAATTATGGATGTATAAATGTTATAGTGACATAGTGATATAGTGTCATAGTGAGCTAGTGAGTTAGTGAGATAGTGAAATTGTGTTATGTCAATTTAGTGGATTTCCAAAATGGGTTGTCAGTTAGGAAAGTTAGCAGCGAGTGAAAGGAGGGTGAATAATCAGGGGTTGGGAGATGGACCCCCTCCAGCTACGGACCCTCGACTGCCTTTGACGGCTAAGCAGAAATATTCCATGCTTGCCTCGTGGAAAGGCATTTCGAGAGCTATGGAAAAAACCGGCATCTGTATGTTTATAAAGTAAGTTTAGTACTAATTTAATATATTAGCTAGGAATTTAGATCTTTAAGTTATATTCGTTTTTTTAAGTTAGTCTTAATTGGTAACCTAGCGTAAAAAGTATTTACATAGAAGATGCGTGGTTTGAATTTACGCACCTAGTGAGATGGTCAATGTATTGATCATTATATTCTCCATTTATTTTGTAAAATAGAGTAATGCGTTATTTTAATATAATAACAAAAATATTAACAATAAAATCTATTATATTTATATAGAGAGGCCACTCGTGACGCTGTGGTACATAGTGTGACTGTAAACATGAGAGAGTTTGAGTTCGATTCTGTCTGGGGGAAATGAAATAGCTACATTTTTTCTCTCAGATCTGTCTAGATTACCCTCTGACTGCCCTGCTACATGCGGGACTTACTATGAACCTAAAAAAAATATATTATTGAATCTTCTATATAAAATAATAAATTCAAGCCTTTATATAACCTTTCTATAAGAACGTCGATAAAACTATAGATTGAATGAATATTTTATACTTAAGCCATAATAGCAGTTGCAAACTAAAACTGCTATCTCCTGTGAAAATTGATAAAACATCACGTGCGAGAATTCAAACAATGTCAACAGCGAGAAAAGAATTCAAATTACCTTCAAAAACTCTTTTTCTCTCTTTTTGTCTTCTAGAACCTCTACAACCTCAAACTTGTTTCATTAATTTCAAATAAATAAAAAAAATAGCTTCACGTTTTTACATGCATGTTTGCACACTATTTTCTTCCCAATTTCAAGGCATTTCTAGTTGACTGGCGAAAGTCGACGATTCCCACTCAGAATATATTTTATTCATTTTCTCGCTCTGGTAACAAGTTAAATCGCGGTGTTAAATTCCGCCATTCAGCACCTGCAATAATATTTTAATATTAACAAGAAATTACACAAATTATATGTAAAGCTACTCTTATTCTAAATATTGAAACTATTACAATCTGTATAACCACAAAGAAGATTTAATGTTCATAAATTTTTTATCTGTGTTTATAAAATAAGAACTATGAACATTTTCTTAAAACTACAACTTTTCTAAAGATGTACTATAAACTTAACTTAAATATTCTGCTTTGGTTGTAGATATAATAAAATTTACATGCAATTTTCTCAAAGTTATGTGAATATAATTTATAGGAGACAGGAGTTAAGCTGGTCCCAAACGATCGATATGGGATTCAATTTTAACTTTTATTCCAAAGTATTTCATATTATTTTAGTTGAAACCCCCATTGTGCAGCGACACAGCGACTGTAAACGCGACGGTTGTGGGTTCGACTCCCATGAGGGAATTATTTTTTCATTTTCCTCGCTCTGAAAACAAGAGCAATGTTAAATTCCGCCACTCGATAATTAGTTACGTAACCACTGCGTGGGGAACAGAGTGTTCTAACACTAAGCCTCTCTTATACGCTTACCCTGTTGCACGCAGGATGTTATACAACATATTAGTTTAATAACAGATACATCGTTTTTATATTAATTTAATCACTAATTAAACATTATTTAGGTTTAAAATTAAACGAATATTGTATAAATTTATTAAAACAAACTGTAGACTTAATAAAGTAATTTGTAGCTATTTAAATAAAGCAGTTGTCGGAGCAAGTCCAGTGTGTAAATTGAAAAGATTGCGTTTTAAAGTTTCTATCTCCGTCCGGGGGACTTATTATAAAACATTTATTTTTCTTTTTCTAGCTGTGATAAAATAGAATATACCTTGGATACCGACTGGGAGGAATTTAAATTAGTTTCACACACACAGTTACAGTCACACTCCTATAGAAAGTGGGTCAAATTCACTGTTTTAGATTTTATTACAAATTTACATAGTTAAAAGTGGATCTGATAGAAGCATATTATATTAAAAAGGCAACACACATTCCATTCCTCTAAAACAAATCTATTCATCCGTATTTCATTTACCGTACACAACGCGTCATGTCAAACTCAAATTGCCTTATATTGCATGTCTACTGAAACAATTATGTAAACTAAATCGTGTAGGGACTCTTCAGTTTTTTTTTTAAGTTTCACGCATATATCAGAGTAGGCAGGAAATCCAGTGTTTTGACTCTCCGTTCCCCAATTCAAGATATTGGTTGTGAGCTGCAGAATGCAATACCACGCTCTGTCTCCTTAACAGAGCAAGGAAATGACAATAATTCACACCCCCAAGTTGGAATTGAACTCAGTTTTAAGTATTTTTTCTAAATTTAAATATACGAATATCCATATATACATACTTTATACTTAAGCATATAGAAATCGAACCCAAAACCATCGTATACAATCAGTCGTATGAAATTTCAATTTAGGTCAATATGTAGAGGTGAGTGCCGCTCGACTGCACCGATGATGGTTGGATATTGCTCATTCATTTATCCACAGTAATGACGATCGAGCTTTAAACGTAACCCCTTTTACACCCTTACGTTGTTCCACCTTTATAAATAAATATAAATATTTTATTGAGCTTATGTATTTATATACATAATATCGGGGGTGTATTTATATACATAATATCGGTTCGATCTCCACTCGAGGAATTTAAATTTATATTTTCATTTCTCCGCCCTGGTGTCGAGGCGAAGTGCGGCCTCGAGTTTTGCGGAATAAGGGGTACGAAGTGTATTAACACTAGTTTCCTTCTATCTACCCTGTTGTATGCAAGATACAGCGTAAAGCTAATTAAATGTATTTTTTTAATTTTTTTATTACATAATACTGTCTTTCAATCTATAACATATAAGCATATGGTACGGAGGCCGTCGGTTCGATTCCCATTCGGAGGAATGTATTATTTTATATTTGGTAAAAAGACAAAATGTGAAGTTGAATTCTGTAACTCATGAAAGTTTGGCAGAAAATTGGGATGTTAATCAACTTAAGCGAGATACAGCGTAAAGTAAAAAAGTCATTAAGGCATCTTAAACTAATAGCAACTAAAAAACAACTAACTATATTTGACGCGTACCTCGAAATATGGGCGACTAATTCAATTAAAAGAAAGAACTTAATTTAAAATAATTCAATCTTTTAAATTTTCTAACTCCCTGAAATGACATGTGAAAAGGAAACGTCACCTAAACAAAATGTTTTCTAAGCAATTGCAGAAAAAAAGTAAAAAAATCGTAGCACACTGCATATTTAACTGTGACTGCAACGTGTTCGTTGGACAGGGCAATTAGTTTGTCTTGTTTTTCCGAGCCACTTGCTGTGTTCGTGCCGTTATTGCTTATACAGTGACATCGCTGATAACTTTTTTTTCAGGTTCACGCTATATCATGTACTAGCGGACCCGGACGCGGCTACGCCTGCTTGAAATATAAGAATATAATTTCTATAGAAATATAATTTCAATCAAGATGAAATGCTAAAAGTGACTATTATATTTATTTTCATATAAGGATGAATATCAAAATGACGCGGTAACGAACGCGGTCGCGTAGCGACGACGGTTGTTATTAACATGGCAGAATAAATTGCATGTCAAATTAGAAAGTATTTTAATTTATTAATATATATGTGTAATGTAATATTATATAGCCTATAGCACTTCTGAAGAATGCAGCTTTCATACAAAACAAAAACAAAGTAAATCTATCCAGTAGATCCAGAGATCTTATCGTTCAAACAAACAAACAAGCAAACAAACAAACTCTTCCGCTTTATTATATTAGTTTAGATATAGAACCGGGAAGGCGGAGGGAACCTAGTGTTCAGCCAATATTGTTTCCTTAAGTTTCTGTCGAATTTGTTAGAAATAGATAACGGAAATATCTGAACATAAGGTTCCCAGACTGCTTCAGTCTACTTTGCCATGTGCGTGACACTGCGTGAAGCTAAAAAAAAGAAAATAAACTCTACGATGCGATTCTCTTACTATTAAAGTTAGTAATATTTAGTATATTTTAGTATTATAATATTTAAATACAAATATATATTACACAACGGTCCCTGAACAGACACAAACAGCCAAACAAAGTTAGCCTGTTCCGTGGAACGGCAATAATTATTCTCCACCACAAGTAATATATGCTTCAATGATTTCGAAACATTGTTAGTACAAATCTAGATATACTCTAGATTTAATTAGGTCTGTGAATTGTAGAACTTGTAAACTGTAGATGAAATTGTGGTTGAGTTTGTTCTACATTTCTAATATTTGTATTGAAGTTTATCTAGGCTGGAGGCCTGTTGTCGCACAGGGGTTAAAAACGTGATTGTAAGACCGACAGATTGTGAATTCGATTCCCACTCAAAGAAATTAAATATGAAATATTTTCATATCTAGCAGAAAGTGGAATTGAAGCCCTATATTTATACTTGATAAAGGAATTAAGTTTAAACTAAGTTAAGTAATATATTTTATATATGTTACTTCTTATGATTTTATCCTTAAAAAAGTTAATGTTAAATCACACTTTTCTCTTTTTAATATTATATGGAGGTATCACTGAAGAGTGTTTGATAGATTGAATGCCGCTACGTAAAGTAACTTACGTAATAGCTAGAAAATTGAGCGGAAAAAGGGGAACGGGGTGCCTTAACACTTGGTTGCCTCTGCCTACTCCACAATATGCGGGATACAGCGATCTGAAAAAAAAACACAAACATATATTTTATATTTCTAAGTGTCGAATTGAAACTAGATGTATACAACAAAAATGGGATAGAAATGAATAAAATATATTTTAAGAATTTTGAATGTCGGATTTCCGCACCTGCTCCGAGCAAATCTAACGCATTAGATGCAGGGACATGCTTTGGTGATATATGTATAACTGCTTATACGGCTTATACACTCGATTAAATACTATCACAAATTTTAAGGTTTTGTGCTATTTCACATTTAGAGAAGAAAAATACTTTACGTTTTAAAATTGGATCTTGTTGGATGAGAATATAATGGCTTAGTGGTCAGCGCTCATGGATGGCTTACAGGAGGTATTCGGATCAATTTTGACATCTTTGAAGTATTTATGATGGTACCTGGGGTAGTTATGTATACAACACAAAGAATTATAGACAGTATTAGTAGTACCAATTAACGCTACATTTGTTTGACCCTAATTGTGTCTCATCTCATAATATAATTTTTGACATAGAAAACACGTCCTCTGCTTCAAAGTGGTAAAAACGCAAAACCAAATATATTCATTATTTTATTATTTAACATATAGCTTTAGGCTTTCTCGGGAGTGTCATAACACAGGTTCTCTCTGTCCACTCGACTATTTTTGAGAAATAGTGTAGAGCTTAAAAATAAACAAAAAAGCCACAAGTACATTCCCAATTTGGTACAGGAAGTGACGTCACGTCACATCCCATTAAAAGGTAATAAGGTGCGTGGAAATGCTCTCCAAATATATTACGTTCGTTTTATGTGATGTGTTCGGTCACTAATGTTTATGGGAAATCAATTTATTATCTACTTATTTTGTTAGACCCCATAGACTCAGTGGTAGTATATCTACTTGAGTTTCAGAGTGCTTCATTTTCGCTTTATTCTTCGTTTTTTCCTTTTACAAAAATAGAGTTACTTTCCGAGATATAAATAGATAAGATAAGGTTTTCTATACATACCAATCAAAAACCGATAAGAAAGTGAATTCGAACTGACTACTTCAGAAGCAATGACTAACCCCAAATATTTAACCAAGGCACCCTGAAAATCCAAGTGAAATATTCTTGGAATATAGAAGTTGTAATATTTACGTGAGGCAGTTAGCCTCTCGACCCAAATACCTTCGTCAAATCAAATTCATTAACCTGTATAGATTACTTAACCGACTTAGAATAATTTCTAGATTTTTATATAGACAAAATAGTTTAGCGTCTTATGTTTTTTTATTTTTTTAACTTCACGATAGCAGGGTAGTTAGAAGGAACGTGTGAAAATGTTAAGATACTCCGTTCCCATTAAGTTCCGTTCCCGTTCCCTACTTTCCGTCGAAAATTAGAGGCATTCAGATGAATTAGAGGAGGAGATGTGCTGCCTGCGGAACTCAACCTTGTGCAACCCAACCAACTCAACCGGACTACAACGGCCTCATAAGGCAAAGCGTGGCGATGAATTCCACCACTCAACACACCATTTCACGAGAATTTAGCAGAAACTTGGGAACGGAAATGTCTTAATACAAACAAAATATTATAACTCAAGGATTGAGGTTTGATCTGGATATAACATAAAGCTCAAAAAAAATAAAATAAACTTCATCAAATTCTTAATTACTAAAGCCTTTTTTACCCAAATCAAAAGAATCCTTCCCAATTTCCCGCCGAGGTAGTTGACAGGCGGATATTATGCACATAATTATTATACTTGAAATTTCTCGGACTTAGTTAGTTATTATTCAACTTCCGGCAGTCCGAAACAAAGTTACGTTGGATCAATCTATCAACGTCGAGGAAGGTGCTAAAAATGATGAATTATTACGGAGTTAGAATCTCCTTGAAGGTGTTCTTTTACTTTTAATATTTTAGAGTTTTTCTTTGCTTTTTTGACTCGGTTGGCAAGTATTGGGCTCTACGCGATGGCTGTTTGGACGTATGTTTTTATGTTTGTATTTTAACATTATTTATGACTCCAGAAGTTAAAGATAAGTGGGGAACGGAAAATCTCAATAAGGAGTGTCTTAACACTAGGTTTAGAGGTTCCCCCTGCCTACTAGGCTACATGCGGGATACAGCGTGAAGCTAAGAAAACACTTAGTAATTGAGAACGTAAAGTGAACGTGAGGAATTAAAGATTTAGCCAAGACTATATCTGAATATTTAAAATAGCTGATCGAATATTAATATTCCTCTCGCATCGTCTGACATTATACAACAATTTACTTAAGAGGTTTTTGATCGTGGCATCTGGTTCATTTTTTAAATATCATCAGTATATATTGTAATTTTTTTTTTATTTTTAACGGACTTTCAAAAAGACCAATAGTAACGAAACAAAACACAGGGTTGAGTTCCGCCACCAACATTTTATGTATTGAATGTTAACACGATTCAGTATTATTGCAAAATGATATTACAAATATCCATAAACTTTATTCTATAGACGACAAAAATTGCAGTAAAATTTATACATTCAATATAAATTGATTTGAGGTTTTTAACTGAAACCACAGAATGCTTTTAATAACCAATCAATTAATAGATTAAACTAACATAAAAACATGACAGCCGTAGCATAGTGGACAATAATTTTCATAATATATAAGTAATCGATTCTACTAAATGTATTGTGTTGAATCTATTTTAATAAAGTATATTTTCAATTTGTATATACATAGTATGACTGTAAATGCAGCGGTAGTGGTTTAGGTTCCCACTAGGGGTATTAATGAAATGTCTCTCTGCCTACCCTGCTATATACATATATATATATATATATATATATACGTACGTACATACGTCGATATGTCGGTATATACTTACATATCTGCTTCTTGCATCATTAAAAAGTTCCCAGAGGGAGATCAGAATTGCAATGCTATAAATTGAATGAACAATTTCTGAGGAATGAATATTAAATCATGCCTGAAACGATACTTTCGTTTCTCTCTACCTACCCCACTAGGTGCAGGATACAATGTAAAGCTAAAAAAAATATAATTTTGATCCATAGTCATGTCTACAAGCTTTTATTTAATTTCTTACGTCCTTATTTACTTGTAATGAAATTATGAAGTAAAATGTTACTCCTCTTCCCAGTTCCCGTTCCCGTTCCAGTGCTGATTTCCCATTGATCTAAAAGTCTAAATTCACCTATAGTTTCTATTAAAATGCAACAATGCATAATTAGTATCTTTAAATCAAAATGGCCGCTACTTATTTCTGTACTACATTTTTATATTCTGAATAATAAATTACTTAACTCGCCTGAGCAAAGTGGCATTCCCATAATAATTTAAAATTTATGGGAAATAGCGTGAAGGTACTTGAATCAAAAAACTGGACTTACAAAATACGATAGATAATAATAGAATTCGAATAAAAATATTATTTAATTTTTTCCGTAATTTTGGGATGCTATGCTACCAACATAAACAACAAGTTGTAATAAGCTCATAAGAATTTTAACGAAGAAGAAGAGTGTATGTGCTCGAACGATTACCAAGAGACGCTGGTTCGAATTTTTATATGTACACGCTATAAATATTTTTCTATCCTTAGAACATCAAAATTTAAATCAGCTTCACGCTGTATCCCGCACACAGCAGGGTAGGCAGACGGAACTTAATGTTAAAACACTCCGTTCCCCACTTTCCGGAAAATTCTGGAGGCTTTACGTGTTAAGAGGCGAAACTCAACACCGCTCTTTGCCTCGATACCAGAGCAAAGAAATTAAGATATAAATGTAAAAAAATATTTCATTTCCTCGAGTGAGCATCGAACCCATAACCGTCGCATTACAGTCACATCCATGTACCGCTACGCCACGACGGTCTTAGTGCGGAGTAATAATTATTCCTTGTTTTATATTTTATGATTAATTTACTTCACTATATTGCAAGCGTTTCATCAATATGTCTAGACAAAATGCTATGATGAAATATTTCACTATCGAGAACATAACTTCATATTTCATCTTCAGTTAACTTGTTCTTGTTAAATTTTAAAAGGTACTTTAAATTAATTAATTTATCAAAGCTAGTTCTTAATAAAACTTTACGAGAGCTCGTCGTATTTTTCTCTTAAAGTTTATAAAAGTAATCTTACATTTAAGTCAGTCGTGGCGCAACTGCACAGTGTGTGACTATAACACTGTCGTTATGAGTTTGATTGCCATTTAGTATTTATTTTCATTTTCTCGATATGATAACAAGAGAAAGCATATTCTTTAGTTCCGCCATTCACCAAACAATTGTATTTTGCAATTGAACATTAAACGGAAAATGGAAAACAAAGGGCCGTAGCTAGTTAGGTAGATCCTTTATATACCTAGCTATATAACCAAATATATGTAGCCTGAAGATAAAAAAGGTTCCTTCTTCCTACCCTGCTGTATGCGGGATACAGCGTGAAGCTAATGATGATAATGATGATCTCTCTCTCTCTCTCTCATTAGAAAATAAAATAGTTACTCCCTATCACTCAATAAGCAACAACACCATCAATAAACATGATAGTTTTTAACAAATTAGATAATAAACCTTTTACAAGGGTGGTAAAACAATTACTGTAATGTATTAGCCACGTGCTCCCTTAAGTCCCATCGACGAAGCCATGACTTCGTTGAAAAAGTAATATGGGATAGTAAATGGTCTGTTTAGAATATGTTATGTTCGTTAATTATTTAGTTATGTTTATAGGCAAAAATAAGCCTCGTATTGAGCACAACACTGTGCTTTTTGTTCATATAATAAGGAAGGGATATGTATAATATTTTTATTTCTTCACTGTGATACCGAGCCAAAACACGGCGTTAAGTTCCGCTACTTTGGGGAAAGTGAAAAACGAAAATGTCCTAATTGAGACGGAATATCTTAGCGCCTACACTTCTATATTGCAGGATACAGTTTGAAACTAAAAAAACATTGCCTGTCTTTCCTTATATAATCTTTATAAATACTTTCTAATTACTTCGATCTCCAAAGCTATTTTAAGATATAATAGCTACTATTAGTAATTCAAATAACCCTGTCACAAACAAAAACTTCATATAAATTCCATTTAATCAGGTAAAAGTTAAATAAAACAGTTGAAACTCACAAAGGCCTTGGGGCGTTTCAATTTTATTACATTCAGTGGAATCAAATAACTTGAGGCGACTTTACGTGTCTTCTGCGAAATCACCTCCTAATATACGGCGGGGCTTTGGAATTTACCGGTTTCTGAAAGCTTAGTTTCAGTGAGAAAGCTTATTGAGCTTTTTATTAGGAACGGTTAAATAGAATGAATGAAATTATGAAACCGTCTTGTCGCAGAGACGTAAGTATGTGACTGTATACACGACGGGTTATAGGTTCGATGGTTACTTGAGGAAATTAAATATTTAATATTTTTATTTCCTTTCCCGTTAGAGTAACGGAAGCAAAGCGCTGCGTTGAGTTTAATATTCAACACGCAATGCCTTCAGAATTCTGCTTTAATGTGAACAGAGTGTCTTAACATTAGATTCCCAGGTTCCCTCTACTTATTGCTGTTAAAAATAATACTTAAAATTTATTGGTTATCATCGTAATACTTAGTAATATGCTAACGATCCCTCTAAGAGATTAAAACCCTTCACTATATTTTAATGTCTAAAGTATCCATCGTTAGAGAATGTCAAGCTATTTAGCTTGAAGCCTTGAAAGGTAATAAATCTAAACGATTTTAGTTATCAGTTTAAGTGATTTGTTTGATCTAGCTCATCTATGAAATACACTTTTAATCAGGCAAAATGTCAAAATTATGATTGGGGGTAGTCAGTTTACATTTTATATAATACTAGACACTGAAATGCGGCTTCGCTCGCTTAAAATTATTTTTAAATTATAACCAAAGGACGTTATATTTTTAACAATTTTTAAGAGTTCTTCCACATTTAGGAAAGAATAACACTTTTTTATGGCTAAGCGGTCAGAGCGCTTGGACGGTTTCCAAGAAGCGCTGGTTCAAATCCCACTATGTTCAAATTTTTATACGTTTTCTAAAAAGGACATTATATATTTTTTTAAATGTATAGTTTTTTTAAAGTGTCCTATGTTCTTTCTAATACCTCTAAGAATATATGTACAAAGTTTCATGATAATCGTTTGGGAAGTTTTGGCGTGAAAGCGTAACAAACTTACATTCGGATATCGTGGCGTCGTCACCCTGTAATAATCTTGTAAATGAATATTTTTTTCAGCTTCACCATGTATTCTGCTTTATGCAAAGTAGGTAAAGGGAATCTCATGGTAAGACACTCTGTTTCCCAAGAACCGCCAAATTTTTAAGATATGGCACGTTGAGTGGTACAACTTAACGTCGGATAGGTTGGACATGGAAGTGACAAATGTCTCCATTTTCAGTGCCATGTGAAACACTACCACTAGAGTAGATAAAAATGATGTTTAAAAGACAATATAAATCTTAATGCGATTATCAAGTTATTATTTCACACCGGAAACAAATGGACTTCCATCTTGCAGATTAAAAACTTTACAAAAAGCTTATTCATGTTATTTTACGTTTCTTTTCTTATTTATATTAATAAAGAAATGTTTGATGCAGTTAAGAAGTGACTATTCTATGAAGACTGTTCTATTCTAGTTAATTTTAACCGATTTTTCATCAGCTTCACGCTGTATTCCGCACGTAGAAGGGTAAGCAAAGGGAACCTAATGTTAAGACATTCCTTCCCCCAGTTTCCGCCAAATTTTTGAGACATTGGGTGTTGAGTAACGGAATTTAACACGCTTTTGCCTATATTGTTAATTTTAACGTTAATATTTAGGCCGCTATTTATAAGCCCCTCTCAACTCTGAGTTCGATCTTGAGATTTCCTAGCTCTGGTAATAAGTCAAGGCGCGGCGTTGAGTTTCGCCACTCAACACTAGGTTTCCTCTGCCTACCCAGCGAGTAAAACGTGGAACCAAAAAAAATTAACAACATTGAGAGTACAAAATTAATAACCCCTGTACATCAGGTGGAACATCGATAGACATTGACCTAATTTCGGAAACTCTTGCCACAATAACACTATCAAACTGCGTATGTAGCTACTTATAGGTATAAGCCATACAATTTGATAGCGTCTCACACTTATGTGAGGGTACCTTTATGTGCCGTAATTGCAATTTTAGGTGGGTTATAATACCTCCTTTTATTATCCGCTAGTAAAAGATCTTTTTTTGCTTACGAATTTATGTTGTGATCAGATTTAGGGATTTATATTGAGTATGGAACCGGTTTAAAATAAGTTCACAAAATCAGCTTCACGCTGTATCCCGCACACAGCATGGTAGGCAGAGGGAACCTAGTGTTAAGACACTCCGTTCCCCACATTCCACCATTTTTTTCAAAGCATTGCGTATTGAGTGGCAGAAGTCAAAGCCGGATTTTTGTCTAGGTTCCAGAACAATGAAAATATTAAAAAATAATAAAATAATCCCTCAAGTGGGGACCGAACCCACAACCATCACGTACAGTCACACCTTTGTGCCCCAGCGCCACGTCAGCCTGAAAGTAAGTATATCTTAATATTACTAACTGAGAGATCAGTCTCGATAGTTTGAAGTCCCTTGCTTTTCTGTAATCATACTTGTAACCCAAAGTTAGGGGATTTCGACGGTTAACCCTTATATCGAATAGCTTCGGGCCTCGTATAACGGAGAGTACTGAAGAAAGTGTTGAATTTCGTATCTAATATCTACGAAGTAAATAGTACATTATTTTAAAAAACTTATATTAATAATTGATTTTTGAGCTTAAACTCTTCTTCCGAAATTCGTTGCATTTGCAAGGTCTATAGCGGAATGCTACGCTAAGTAATACACTAAAATACACAATTTCCTCAAAATATTACTTTGGCATAGCATCATTTAAAAACTCTAGGCAATTAGTAGTGGATCTCAGTACAACATTTCTGGGTTCGATTCCCACTTGTAAGAAAATAATTAATTATTTTCATTTCCTCGGCGTTAAGTTCCAAAACAGAAAATCCGATGATGTGCTTAGAACGGAGTGTCCTAAATCTTAGCCCTAGGTTCCCTGCGCCTACCCTATTATATGCGGGATACAGCATAAAGCTACGAAATAAGGTAACTAAAAAATACATTTCTCTCAATATTTACAAGCTAACGACTAAACCAACAAGATGTTAGGGTCCCTTTAAGAATTGGCAGCTTCCTTTGTCACCACCTTACAGAATAAACAACCCTTTTGTAAGACCATTGTGAGAACAGAAGTCAGTGTTTTTATTTGAGAACACTTTGTAACGGTTGCTTTGGTACGAGACGTCTCTATTGTGTGCACTCGTAAGTCAAGGTGACTAGATGATATTTTGTAAAAAACAAACAAATTTTTATAGTGTTTTTTTTTATTAATTCATGTTAGACAATTATGCTTATTTTTACTTCTATTTTAAATAATGAGCAATTAAAAATAAGTATAAATAGTGATAGGAATAGAGTGTCCTAACACTTGGTTTCTAGATTTTTTCTACCAACTCTGCTATGTGTGGGATCACACTGTAAAGCTACAAAAATAATAATTAAATGCTGACAGCTTAACGCCGTGCTTTTTCTTCTTACTAAATTTTTATTTTTCTCTTTATTTTTATCTTTATAATTTAAAACTCCGAGCTACTATCGAATCTCCAACCGTTGTGACATCCCTCTCTTTTATTTTCTAATTTGGGCCCTTCGATTCAAATTATGGTTAACCGGTAACCACAGGCATAAACAATGAATCTAATGAAACCTAAACCAGACAAGTGATTCTAATTTCGTCAACTAAAACATTTTATATTCTTTTTTTAATTTACAATCTTTATCGTTTTCCTGCATTTAAACGCAAGAAACAAGGAAAGAAAAATATTAAGATACTATTGAAGGGTAGGTAGAGCGAATATAGTGTTCGTACACACTGTTCTCTACCTTCCGCCCTAATTCAAGATACTGCGTGGTGAGCGGCGGAACTTAACTCTACGCTTTACCCTCTCAGTGACCGTTGAGCCCAAAACCGTCACGATTACATTTCCGCACGGTTAAACGCCACAATCGGCTCCAAAAATAATTACTAAAGTCATTGAAATTTTATTTAAATTTCTGTATATTATATGTAGCTATAACAAAACCTGGAACAATTTACATTTTATTGGAAAGAAAAGAAAGAAAAGCCGCGCTTGAAAATATTCTTAAAGACTTCTTCAGTACGTTACAAAAGCAATATTCGCGCTGAGGACTATCCTTGACCCTATTATGAAAATTTATGAGAAAGGACTTTAAATTTAAAGGTTTAGGGTCCAATTTCCAACAAACTCGATTAAATTCAGGTAGTTTGATATCTTCCTTTGAATCTATTTATATATTATTCACGATTACCCGATTCATTCGTTTAATCTTAGAATTAACTACGAAGGGAGTCTACGTTGGAATCCGGTTGCAATAATATACCTTTATGTCCAAATAGCTAGCTAGCTAAATTACACGTGAAGCTAAAAACAAGAAAGAACGTCAAATAAAGTGCTCGTACAGTCCGCGAGATCTAAGCTGAACTTTACATTTGTGTGAGTGTTCATATACCTATAGTACTCACCAACCATATAAAATCATATAAACGAAATATGGAAAAAAAAACTAAAATCCTTTTAGAACTCTATTGAAAATTGGATTAAATTTGGGGATCGCAGAAACTTAACATTAGATTCCGTTTGCTTATCCTGGTGTATGCGGGATACAGCGTGAAAGTAACAAAAATCATGTATATGTATGTATGGATAAAAGAAAATAAAACGATACTTTACGACATAACTTCCGGTTTCTTAACTATTTCGATCCACATGTTTATTATATACCACACACAGCGCGCTATTAGAAGGAAGGAAGCATTTTAAGGGCTGATCCCATGGTTCTACATTGAATAGGGATGGTGGTTCAATATTAAAACAATTTCCACCAAATTCTTGAAGCACTGCGTGTTGAGTCACGGTACTCAACGCCGCGTTTTGAATCAATACTAGAACGAGGAAATGAAAATATAAAATATTTCAATCCCCCAAGTGTTAATCGCAATGGCTTCGCCTTTATAATCACCCAAATGGCCCTTAAGCCATAATGGATTTTTCTTGCTGAACGGAGAATTGAAAATTTCCGAGCTTAATCGAACCCACTACCATCGCGCCACTATAATAAGCATAAACGTTATCCACGTTCACGTTACGAAGTATTTACATGACTTTTATTAATTGTGAGGCTACTATAGTAGCTATAGGCAGTTTGGTCTGAGGTCAGATGCACGTGGTGATGTAAATGTCATTCTGCTACAAATGGAACGTCTGTAGTATGTAATATCTCGGTCTATACTGTTATTACGAGTTCAAATATGTAGATACATATTTCTTAGATTCATTGTTAAAGTTAAAGTTTAACCCCAAATGGTAACCAATTATTTTCATGTCTTTGCCCTACAAGGTAACAAGACATAGCACGGCGTTTAGTCCCGTTAACCAACATGAAGTCTTGATAATAAAGCGATGCTGCGTTGCTGTGTCAATTAAAATACTTACCGTGAAATTATCTGTTTTTTAGTGCGTAGTTTTACGTACTTAATTTTAAAATATAAGAAAATAAAGTGGCACAATATAAATACAGAAAGATCACTAAGAAAATATTTCTTATAGTAGAGTGTCATGTCACTAAAATTACCTCAGAAATATATCTTACCAATACACCAACCTCACTTACCAGGTAGCATGTGGTATATGTACGAGTATATTATTTCAGTAAGTATTCAATTATTTATAGGCCCTCGTGACCGTCGGTATAAAAACGTCGAGGCATCAAATTTTATGTCCACGAGAGCAGTACTCGTATATCATGTTTATTAGGAAACTTCTTGCATAAATATGTATGAGAGAAATGTGGGACGAGTATATTTAGCTTATAATCCTTGACTAGTAAACTAAAGGCGGCGTTAAGTTCCAATAGTTAACAAACAATATCTTAAAATTTGAGCAGAAAGTGGAGAACAGAGTGTCTTAACATTAGATTGCTTCTATCTGCATATACGGGAAAAAATCGGTAAGTGCGAGTAGGATTCGCCCACCGAGGCTTCAGTACCAATTTCAGGATTGTATCGAGGTTAATCGGAAAGACAAGTCATAAAATTTAACAAACTTAAATTTACACCCAATATGTACTCGTTTTATATAAAACTAGCGGACGCGCGCAGCTTCGCTTGCTAGCTAACTTAGGGGAGAATTCTAGAAAACGATGAAACACGTGTTCAATTAAATACTTTTAAAAATCTAAATTTCAAATTTTATAAAAATCGGTGCCGATTTAATTTTATTCCATACAAACTTTCAACCCCTATTTCAGGTTTTAAGGTTAAAATTTTTCAAAATCCCTTCTTAGTGGATGTCCAGATTACGAAAGTAAACATCTGTCCAAATTTTACGTTTCTAGCATCAGTGGTTACCGCTGTGCGTGCGTCTTACCTCAGTCAGTGAGGACAAGTCCTTTTATATATATAGATGAACGATTAATATAAGTTAGTTATGACTTTTTTAATGAAATACCTATTTATTTTAACTTTTTGATTTTTTTTCCGGTATTTTTATTGTAAGTTCTCAGTTCGTGCCTAATTTCTTATCTGTAGGTCCACAGGTATATTTTTCCAGTATATAAATATATTTTTACTAATTTCGTCTTTTTAAGTAACCATAATTATATATTAAGTATACCAAATAAATATACAAGTATACATACAAAGGTTTTAACCAAAAATGGACACTGTCCCAAAATAGAGCACTCGTTACAAAATCTTTGGTACTAATGGATTGCGTGTATCTGCATACAACGTCGGTGACAACTTGTGAAACTACTGTGGCTCTATCAAAGAGCTTTTAGTAAAAGCTCTTGTTTATTACAAGACTGTATCGCAATTTACTCTCTCTCTCTCTCTCTCTCTCTCTCTCTTTCTCTTTAGGTTTAGATCATTCTACTGACCTAACTGACAATAAGTTACGCTGGCACGTCACTCAATGTCAGTCAGATTACTGAGATTGGCTTGTTTTTTTTATTTATTTCTTTTCTTTTCATACGAAGCTCGTTAATTCAAGCTAACACGTTCGAGTAGCGCTACATTTTTTCTATAAAACTAGTTACCACTGACATTCATTGTTAACTACTAAACTATTATAGTTACTTATTACATAAAAAGATTCAATTTAGAATAATTTCACCTGAAAACCATATTGAAATGACACAATACATAACACATTTTAGATCGACCGCGGCCCTTCATTGCGATTGGTGCGTTAAACTGGAAAACTTGTCAAATCAACATATTCATATTGGGAATATTATATTGTAATGGAAACTATTATATTATTATTTATGTTGGAAAAGTTAATTTACAATTTACTATGTTTAATATTTTTACGTAGTATATAAACTTCGCCGTGGCACAGCGGCACAAGGGTGTGACTGTAACTTGACGCTTGTGGTTTCGATGCCCTCTCAGGGATATGAATTATTATTCCTTAATATTTTTATTTCTTCGCTCTGGCACCAAGGTTCCGCTTCTTAACAAGCAATGCCTCGAAAAATTCGGCAGAAAGTGGGGATACAGAGTGTCTTAACACTGGGTTCCCTTTCCCTGCTGTATGCGGAATACAGCGTGAAGCTGATTTATTTTTTATATAAACTTCACGCGTCATCCTTGACATAGTAACAAGAGAGTAGAGTAACGCGGCTAGCCCAACGGCCTCTTTGGCCTCGTCCAATGATGACCGTCATCATGCTCTTCATCATCAGGTATTTTTTCTAAGCTCCCTCTTGTATCATCGACATTGTGTTTTGGTAGGTTGTCCAATCTCTCCCCGCCTCTCTGATCCGTCACTCTTGCCTCATAAATATTATACTTGTCCACAAAATAAAAAGAGATATGTCAATATAAACTATGAATTTCGTTCGACACAATTGTTACACAAATATATATTTTTTATCGTATAGTTCGAGCGGGCGAAGCCGCGTGCGGATCGCTAGTATATCCATAAAACTTTACCACAGTATGAGATTGCTTCTTTGTAAGCATTTTTATTTCTTTAGTTTTATTGTACGAAAGTTTGAGAGCTTTATAATGTGTTAATTTTTAAACCATTTTACGTATTGACGTCATCTAGTTGAATTGGAATGTGTTTGAGTGTGAACGTGATGATTGTAGAATTGATAATCTCGAGGGAATGCTTTGATTTCTTTTTATTCTCTCATTCTAACAATACAATTTACGGCGTTGAATTCCGCTCCAATGTCGTCTTAAGTGGCAGAACTCGAATAATAGAGTGTGTATTTGTAATATTGTTTCCTAGCAACTATTAATTAGAAGAATCGAATAACGTTAGTAATATGATTGCAGCGCTCTCATTAGCGTCATGAAACAAGTAGAATCAGAACTAAAACATAATCTCACTAAAACAAGATTTCTCATATTCTATAATACGTTTTCTTTGTAAGCTCTTCTAAGTCGATCGACATAGCTTTTACAGATTATGCTTCATACATTCTCTTACATACAAATGAGTTTATTTCACATGTTTTTGTCAATCTTATTATTCGGCTCAGGCTTCGGCGAGAATTGCTTCAGAATAATATGATATAAGAACAAAAAAATATATAAAAGAAACGATCTAAGAATACAATTTTATTTGTAAGTTCTGAAATTGAAAAATATGATGAGAAGTGAAGAAAGAAAGAAAATAAGTAGAAAAAATTATATACAAGGCTAGACAATGAGACTAGACATGATGCAGGGGCATAATTGTAAACGCGACGGATTGTGGGTTCGATTCTCACTCGAGGAAATTAAGTTTTGAATAATTTGATTTACTCAACTCATCACATATGCCTCCAGAATTTGGCAGAAAGTGGGGAGAGGAGTGTCGGTTCCCTTTGCTTACCCTGCTAAAACAATGTAAACGATATTATGTGCTTAACAACAATCAGAGTGTCTTGTTTCTACATCTACCATTTGGGTTCTTCTACAGAACCAATAGGGGGTAAGAAAAATTATTGGTGAGCTACAATTGGCTTTTAGAATTGGCTTTAGATTACAAAATTATAGAATTGATTGTACTAATCCTTAAATTCGTTTAAAATAAAGTAAATAATTTCTAAAAATTATATGATTATGAAATGGTTTAATATTGATTGATTCGACTTTGAATAAATTTATGTATGTTTCATTTAAATAAAGTAATTAACATTTCGTATAAGAATTTTAATCATTGCGTAATTTTGTACTTGCTGTCCTTTTGAATAGCACGTCTTAAGACATATTCTCGCTCTGCTATAAGACAAAGCGGAGCTTTGAGTTGGAACTGAATAAATGACATTTAAGAAGATAAAAAATACGTAGATACTAACAAAGTAGAATAGATTGCTCAATTTGTGTTAGTTTTGGTAGAATATTTTGTATATATGTATTTTATTATGTATATAGTCTAACTTAATAAAAGTGTAATAAACACAAATTCTATATCTAGAAATAACAAAAAAATAAGATATAAAAAATGAATAAAATTTAAAATATTAATAAGAAACTAATATTTTCTATATGTTAAGAAAAAAATATCAATACTGATATTTAATTAAATTTAAAAGTTTTCATTATTTAGGAGGAACTCTAAATAATGCTGACATTATGAATCAAAATATTCTTAAATATTATCCAAATCGTTAATGATAAAATCATCCTTAAATTTATATAACTTGTCCTTATTATTTATTGACAAGAACATTTTAAATTGCTTACTAAGGAAAGATTATCTAACTGTAGGAGTACATCTGATTTGGATAAATAGAAAGAATTGATATTTTCCTAAAAAAATACATTTCTTAAAATAAATGGAAACTTAAGATAAAGGAAATAATTACAATATATTAACAGTAGACATTTTAGTGTTGCTAAAAAATCTGTGGTCTTAAGCTATAAAGGTTATTTCAACTGAATTACTTTTCAATCCTTGTATAATTAATATTAGTATTAGAGTACAGACAAAGTTATAATCGTTTTTTATAAGTTTTCATTCTTAAAATTAACATTGAAATGTTATTACAATAAAATTTGTAAATTATTATAATAAAAGGGTAGATCAAACTAAAAAAAAAATACATTTTATAAGGACTTTAAAATTTTCTAGTGCTAAAGTATACAATTAAAGAAGACTTGTTACATTTTAAGCCATTTAGCAATGAGACCACAGAGTAGAAACGTTGATTATATTTTCCGAATAACCAAAACTAACTCACAACAAAACAAAGGCAAAATATTAATCATTTACAACTTTCAGGTTATTCGAGGAAAATCAAGATCTACTGAACATGTTCGAGAAGTTTCGTCAATACAGAACGAAGGAGGAACAAATTAATTCCATGGAACTTGCGGAACACGCCAATAACGTGATGAATACTCTGGACGAAGGTATCAAAGGCTTGGATGATTTGGACAACTTTTTTGAATACATACACCAAGTCGGTGCAAGCCATAGGCGGATACCAGGTTTCAAAGTAGAATATTTTTGGGTAAGTTGTTTATGTAATTATCTGAAAACTTAGTTCAGTTACTTTGTAGTAAACTTGGACAAATCGCGGCCAAAGGAAATAAAATATTTAATATTTTCATTTTTTCGCTCTGGTGTGGAAACAAAACTCGTTGTTGAGTTTCTCCAATCAACACGCAATGCTTCCAGAATTCAGCAGAAAGTGGGGAACAGACGATCTCCACTCGAGGAATACCTACTTATATTTAAATGATATTCGTTTTCGTAGACCAAGCGTAATATTGAATTCCACCACTCATCACGTCCATATTGCTATTGACTACTCAGTCTGTACCTTGTCCGACCAAACCTGCAATATGTTTGGTTTCATTATAAAAGTATATTATAATAGAAAAACATGATTTTTACCATTAAGCTCCCTTTATATGTTCCCTATAATCAGACACATGTTTAGAAAATTGAATTAGGAATCAAAATCTCATAATGCCCCTGCCAGAACAAATCAGGATTGATCACCTCAACAGACGCTGGCGGATCAGGCCCCAAAGGTCCGGCCCCACATAAAATATAAGCTTCACGCTTAGAAAAATGTTTCAAGTAGAATTGTGATTGATTTTCAATGGTACATTGTTTCTAATATTGTATTAAACTTTTTTCTTTAGATAATACAAGTTAAAAAATGATATTTTTATGAGAATATGAATAAGATATCTTGGATTAGTTTGGACTGTAATAAAATCGACGAATCTATCTAATCTCTGGGCCATAACAGCCTAAATGTAGTAGATGCTTTTTCTGTCAAACTTTTCTTGCGAAACGATAGAAGAAGCAGCTTTATGCCGGCAGAGGGAACCTAGTGTCAAGACACTCCATTCCCTAATTTCACCCCAGTTTTTGAGCTATTGCTTATGGAATGGCAGAGGATTGGTCTTCCAAAGACGAAAAATTAAAATACTTTAATCATTATCATGAACCAACGTCCCCGCTTGAGATTAACTCCCAACCCATAAAATACTCAAAACGACCAAGCGGGCGTAGCTGCGTGGAAGCCGCTTGTTTTAAAAATATAATTATTAATATTTCTCTCATTTTATTTGTTACAGAAAATAGAAACGCCGTTCCTGGCTGCCGTGGAAGCCACCCTCGGCGACAGATACACACCCAACGTTGAGAATATATATAAAATAACTATAAAATTCATCCTGCAAACCCTCGTGGACGGATATGAGAAAGCCGCTAAGACGAATTCAGCGTGAATTACTTCAAGAACTGAATAGTTTTACTCTATAATTTGTATTCAAATGAAAATTGTATAGTGGTACAGAACTACAGACGGCTATAATGATGTTGTTGTTATTTTTTGTTATATTTCCTATTATAGTCTATAATTAATTTTAAAAAGCTGTTTTTAATTTTGTTTGGTTGAATGCGCAATCTCAGGAACTAACAGTTCGAAATTATTTTTTTTGTGTTAGATAGTCATGGAAGGCTATTATATTATACTTTTGGAAAAATTAATCGTTTCGACGCAACCCCCTACAGGTACCACCCTCACTTATAATACTATGTGTCATACACAAATCTTAGTTGGTTCTGACCTCGGGGGCGAAGTCGCAGCTAGTGTATATAGAAAACTATATAAAATATCAAATAATAATATAATTATATTATTAAAGTGTACCTCTAGTGTTATTTATTTCACGCAATGTCAGAAAAAAATGTATTGAAAATGTCAAATTTTGTAACTTCTCCTAAAATTACATGAGTGTCAATTTTTTTATAGAGAAACTAAAAACTATTTTTAAAATAATGATCTCTATATATTATTATACATTAATGTTAAAACGTGAATATCATGTTTAGCTATAATTCTAATGATTTCTTTGCTTTCTTTAGTGAATCAGCTAAATCGATTAATTTATTTGCTTCAAGTAAGAATCGAAGTTACTACCAACGTTGCGTTGAAAGCTGAAAAAGATTTAACGTTACACATAGAATGTTGTAAATGAATATAAATAAACATAAATGAACCAAAAACTCACACAAACAACAACTAAGTTGTAATAAACATATAATAATTTTAATGTAACGTGATAACAATGTATGGCTTAACGGTTAGGTTAGGTTCAAATCCCGCTTCGTTAATTTTCTTATACGTTTTCTAAAAGTACCAAAAAGTCACATTGCGTTAAGAAAAGTTTAATCAAAATCGGTGTTTTCATTGTAAATAGTTTCCTTAATTAGTACTAATGAAGTGTTATGTAAGATATAGTAAACCCGCTAGGGACGCAATGTGGCCATGCTTCTAATAATATTATCTTTTTTAATTAAGATATTATAAACGTTATGGAAGATATTGCAAATTTTCGTCTAAAAAATACACCTACATATATTTCTTCCTGTTATTGTAGAAAATAGATTTTGTTTTAGTTCTCCCCTACACTCTCCAAATAACCTATATGTTAAATACTATGTTCTCATAGTTTCAGCTGAGCGTTGTCTATCAATGACACAGTAACAGAAGAGTTTCATACAATAAGTTTATATAGATTTTGTTATTCTCTGTAATTTTTGAATAAAAAAAAAAAGAAACTTTTTCATAAGAAACAAAAGCGTAATACAAATGGTATAGGATGTGCTCGGAGCTACCATTATATTGTCGCCTAAGCTACGTATAACTCCAAGAAGTAGGTATAACGGTATAATGTTACCAGAGCAATGGTTCAAATTCAGATTCTTAGATTTAATATATAGTTTGAGCTCGACCCAGTAAAACATGTTAAAAAAGGATATTTGGATGAAAATTTGCAATATAAAAGTAATCAATTTTATAGAAAAAAATGCTATTATATATGTATTTAATATAGTGTGTTCATTTGAAAATTACAATACTATTAATAAAAAATAATAATACTCAGTTATATTAAAAACGATTCATTTAAAACAGACCATGCGCGGCGTTGTGTTCCGCTGCTCAATTGGGGCGAAAGTAGGTGACGGAATGATCCCCGCTGTGTTCGGAAAAATGTGAAGCTATTTATTTTACCGGGTAGCCATTCCTAGTCACTTGCAAACAGCATTTTTTTCCTTCAGCTTCACGCTGTATCCCGCACAAAGCAGGGAGGCAGGGGGAACTTGGGAACCTAGTGTTAAAAACGCTGCATTCCCATTACGACTTCCCGTCAAGATTTCGCCGAATTCTGGAGGCATTGCGTATTGTAACTCAACGCCACGCCTCTTACCTCATTACCAGAGCGAAGAAATGAAAATATTAAGTATCTTATTTCCTCGAGTGGAAATCGAACTCACAACCTGTCACGACTGCCCTCTAAATACAAAATTGTTTTTGTAAAAATTAAAAAGATGAACTTTTTATAATAACTGAGTAAAATTTAATTAATTTGTACATAAAATAATTATATCAACATTACATTTTGGTTTGAAAATACAAGTATATGATTTATGTACTGCCAATATATGTATATTGTTATTATAATATTGACTTTAATTTTCCTAACTAAATGTATCAAATTATTACTAATACATAGAAAATATGAAGAAAATGTCATATAAGAAATTTAAAAATAAGTATTAAATAGTAGTTTCTAAGGTTAATCTCCGCACTCAGAGACGTCAATTAGTATTTAACTAACAAATAAACAAGTACATACACAGATTTAAAGTCACTTAAATATTAATTGGTGTTTCTAAGTGAGAATGTAAATGTACACTTCTGTAAAGTCTGACTGCTCCTTAAAACCAATTTATAAAAAAGAAATCACTGTCTATGAATAAGATGTATGTATGTATGTAAATTAAATAATATATGGTCACTAATATAGTTTTAATTTGCGTAGTGTCTAGTCACTGGCCAGTTTTAAGCGATGTGTTCTTCTGGATCCTTCTGTAAGTTAGTAGCATAATTTAAAACAATAGAAAGAAGTGACACAGCAGCTGACTGTCACGTGACGGTTGTGGGTTCCATTCCTACTCTGGAAAATGAATTATTTTCATTTTTCTTGTTCTTTCATTTTTCTTGTTCTTAGAATTTAAGAGAAAAATGTCTGAAACATAAAAGTAATGAAGCACAATTGTAACAAAAAATTAAATCTTTAAAGTTTTATTTATTTATATTACAAGTGAAAATTATGTATCCTATATATATATATCCTATCCTATATCTTATAAAACAAAGTCGCTTTTTGTGTCTGTCTGAACTTTCTAACTCTTCTTCTTCTAAACCACCCAACGGATTTGGATGCGGTTTTCACCATTAGGTCGAGTATTTCTCAGGGAAGGTTTATATATAGTTTATTATTTGTACATTCTTATGAAAATTAACATAAATACGATAAATGTGTATAAAGTCCTACCCGCTGAGACACTTTGGCGCATGCGCTGCTCTAATGGTAAATACTACATGAAAATAATGTACTAGAGTATTGTTCCTCTTAATAAGATCTACAAAAAAGTCAGCGACGGCATATTCATATCTTTTAAGAATAACGTGTAGTGATCATATTTCTGTCTAAAAATAGTAATTTCAATATATTTTTTATTGTGAGGGATATTTTTCCATAATGGTATTAATCCTTATCCTTTAAAATACTTTATTAAATTTCTACGTTAAACGAAGATAAAAATTTGCTTTTAACACTATTTCG
>HE671414.1:20931-33116 GCA_000313835.2 Heliconius melpomene melpomene | reverse complement strand
TTGTTACAATATCAAAAAATCCTTGCTGCAAAACGCGCCTCGCACGTTATGTTTATACAAGTGAGTCCGCCGCGCCCGCCTGCCTTACACGTATCGGTGGTTCAGTGGTAGAATGCTCGCCTGCCACGCGGGCAGCCCGGGTTCCATTCCCGGCCGATGCATTCTATTTAATTTTCGTCACAGGCAGCCACGTAGTGCTTGCTTTTCATCAGGGACAGAATACCCTGTTCAGCATTAACCACAAGCTCGAAAAAAAAACCCGCCTGCCTTTATAGCAACGAAGATTTAGATGTGTTTGCACGTATTGGATAATTCGAGTTGAATGTATTATTTAATGTCATTTAACTATCTAAAAATAGTAATTTAAATATATTTTAATAAGTACTTGAAAAGATTAGTAGCACAGATTTAAAATTACGGTACATACTAAAAAATCCTTGCTGTGTAAAACAATTGGAAAATACGAAAATGCGGGTTGCATTAGGGTTTAATTAATTTTCACATTATCTTAAGTGCTTTGCAAACATACATTATATGAATAATCCAGTAGTAAAAGCGGGCGAAGCCGCAATAGGGTCGCTAGTATCTTATAAAACAAAGTCGCTTTTTGTGTCTGTCTGAACTTTCTAACTCTTCTTCTTCTAAACCACCCAACTGATTTTGATGCGGTTTTCACCATTAGGTCGAGTATTTCTCAGGGAAGGTTTATATATAGTTTATTATTTGTACATTCTTATGTAAATTAACGTAAATACGATAAATGTGTATAAAGTCCTACCCGTTGAGACACTTTCGCGCATGCGCTGCTTTAATGGTAAGTACTACATGAAAATAATGTACTGGAGTATTGTTCCTCTTAATAAGATCTACAAAAAAGTCCGCGAGAGCATATTCGTATCTTTTAAGAGTAACGTGTAGTGATCATTTTTCTGTCTAAAAATAATAATTTCAATATATTTTTTATTGTAAGGGATATTTTTCCATAATGGTATTAATCCTTATCCTTTAAAATACTTTATTAAATTTCTACGTTAAACGAAGATAAAATTTGCTTTTAACACTATTTCGAAATTGCGAATAGTTTTAGAGAAAAACGCATTTAATTGTTAACACATTACGCCGTTCACACATAAATTGTATCGAGTCAAGTTTCACTTATCCCTTACTCTCAGCATATAAATAAATATATTAGTTACGTTGGCCATTTAATGTAGATCAAAACTGTCTTTTACTGTTTTTCATTTTAATAAGTACTTTAGAAGTTGTTACAATATCAAAAAATCCTTGCTGCGAAACGGCTCGCCACTCGCCATGCGTCCGCCACGCCCGCCTGCCTTACACGCATCGGTGGTTCAGTGGTAGAATGCTCGCCTGCCACGCGGGCGGCCCGGGTTCGATTCCCGGCCGATGCATTCTATATAATTTTCCTCACAGGCAGCCACGTAGTTGCCAAGCCACTTGCTTTTCATCAGGGACAGAATACCCTCTTCAGCATTAACCACAAGCTTGAAAAAAAAAACCCGCCTGCCTTAACAGCAACGAAGATTTAGATGCGTTTGCATGTATTGGATAATTAGAGTTGAATGTATTATTTCAGCGCAATATATTTGGTTTCATATTTTTTGTAGTAGTTATTAGTAGGTAGGTTTTTGTTTATAACTTCTTCCGTTTAAAAATAGTCATTTAACTATCTAAAAATAGTCATTTCAATATATTTTAATAAGTACTTGAAAAGATTAGTAACACAGATTTAAAATTACGGTACCTACTAAAAATCCTTGCTGTGTAAAACAACTGGAAAATCCTTATTGAAACTACGAAAATGCGGGTTGCATTAGGGTTTAATTAATTTTCACATTATCTTAAGTGCTTTGCAAATATACATTATATGAATAATTCAGTAGTTAAAGCGGGCGAAGCCGCAAGGGGGTCGCTAGTTAAATTATAAAACAAATGAAATGATAATCACAACAATGACTCTGTGGTAACCAGACATAGTGGGACTTTGAGTTCCGCAACTAAAACACAATGTCTCGAGAATTGGGAAAATTGGGTCTAATTGAATAAAATTGAAAATAGATATATTTTTTTTCATATATTAAGCCAAAAATATGTTATTTCTATACTAATACAAATATAAATAACTTTTGAAGTACACGATTGTAATAAATTGCGCTATTCAAACGTATTCATTCAATTTGGACAAACCTTACAGATTTATGATATCAAGAAAATAAATTACTACCCTCTTTGAAGTCCAAATTGACCTAATTAATATATTTCACAAAATTATATTTATTATCTGAAGCCAGTCGTGGCGCAGGGCATCATCAGGCTTTGCAACACTACGGTTTTGGGTTCGATTCCCAATCAGGGGAATTAATTAGTTACATGTTCACATACTGGCAAGAATACAAATCGTTTAAATAATTCTTTCCCTGGAGATCCCATCTCTATCTCTTATGTCACTAATAAAGAAGTCAATATTTTAGTAAAATTTGATTTCCCTATATTTAATAGAACTTTCTCTTTAGTACGACGGATACTTCATATGAGATTTGGTTTGTAATTTCCTGCTACGACCCCTACATTTTATCATGGGTTCTATCAGATTATGCGAGTTAGAGGAACTACTAAGTGGCTGTTATGTGTTTTATGTTTACATACAAAATACTATTTATATAGGTATATTTATTTCCTCACTCTGATAGACGAAGTGCCGTGTTAAGTTCCGCCACTCAACACGTAGTGTCTGGAAAGTTTAGTGAAAAGTTGAGAAAGTAGTGTCTTGTTGAATTAGCGTTAAGCTGTTTTTTATTATTTTTTTTATTACACCTTTTTTGTCCTATAATGATTTTATTTTTTGCGTTTAAATAGCATTAATCTGTTCCTTTTAAATTCACCCGCTCTTCTAAGACGTTCTTTTTATTATATCTGCTGTCTTGGCATCAATTGACGGGCGAATAACGATAACACAATGTCTTATCTTGATGCTATATCGTTTCTGCCTGCAGCTATAGGCGTGGGGTTAAAAAAAACGCAACGGAAGTGTCTTAATGGGAACAGAGTGTTTTACATTATGTTCCCGGGTTCCCTCTGATACAGCAATACAGCGTGAGTCAAAAGAAATAAATGAAATGAAAACTAATAAAATTTTACTTGAAGTGCCTCTGTCTAGTAAAATTCTAGGTAAAGGAAAAAAATAAAAAAATCTATATAAAAATTTTAAGTATTTTCATACATTTTTAAGCATTCGTATGTTTTATACAGTATTTCATTCCCTTTGATCCGAGTTGATCCTATATTACGGGCACCTAAAGCAGGATTACTTAACAATTTGGTCCCTCAGACCTCTTCAGAGATACAATTTTCTTGATTTCTTTCCAATACTGCTGCTGTGGCTGACCCAAATTTGGCAAATAAAGCATATTTTTGCTATATATGATTTATACGAAAAACCTAATGCTTATCTAAATATGATTTTGGCCTTTGACGTACATATACTTAAGATTAACAAGAAAAGAAATCAATTTGACAGTTCTTCTATATTTTTTTTTCTCAATTGTTTGTGACTAATTTTGAATAATTAAGCGCCACGTAGAGCAGTGCAAAACACTCGCTTTTTTTTTCATTATGTTCCCATTAAGACACTTTCATTCCCCACTTTCCGCGGAATTTCGCGGAAGCATCGCGTGTTGAGTGGAGGAAGTCAATGTCGGACTTTTACCTCGTTTCCAGAGCGTGGAAATGAAAATATTGAATATTTCATTCCCCCCAATGGGAATCGAACCCACCATCGCGATTACAGTCATCCAGCGTATATAGGTCATATAAAAAACATATTTTTTGTTACAATTGTAGCTTTTCCACTGTAGTAAACATAGTTTAGACTAATATACATAGCTCTATAAAATGTACAAAAAAATATTATTTTAATTTTTCTCATACAAATATAAAATGTATATATTATCGTTTATTTAATTATCTACTTCAAACAAGAATCAAACCTGCTACATATAACAAATGTTTTAAGGAATTCTATATATATATATATAAATATATTTTTAAGTACTTATGTCTTATAAATGTAAGATATAGAGATGTATTTACTGAAAAATTTACATTAAAATAGTATCGATGTTTGTATTATAACGTGTAGTTGGTGTATTTAAGTGTTAATAAATATTATTTAAAAGTGTCGTCCAAATGATTTGATTGTTAGCATTTTTCTTTTCATTGTATTTTTTTTATTATAAGCCCTAAGAATCTCTCCAACAGAACGGAATTTTGACACTTAATTCATCAAGTGTCAAGATTCCGTCAAGTAAAGATTGCTTTAAAGTTTTTGCCCACATATAATGGTAAACAGAGGGAACCTGTTATAATTCTTCAGTACTCACTTTCCAACGTATTGTTGACGGGACATTGCGTATTGAGTGGCTGAAGTCAACGCCGCGCATCTCTTATCTCATCAGGACAAAGAAAAGAAAATATTCAATATTGCATTCCCCAGAGCGGAAACCGAACCCACAACCGTCGCACCTCTGCCACGACGTCACTACGGCCTCATGAATAATATAATATACATGAATGAACATTTAGCCTCATATAGCTATACTTATAAAGAAAACAACAAAAATTGTATAAAGAATATAGTAAAAGAACTTTGTATGCAGAAGTAGTACAAAAGTGATATCGAAGAGAATAACCGGAACAAAAACTAATAAACTGTTATTATGTTGAATTTATATTTATACTAACACATCACCGTGACTTCCCATTCAGGGATTTTTGTATTAAAGAAGTCTCTACGTCATATAATAAAAATATTTTTGATCACATTTTTATCAGCCTATCGCCGTCCACTGCTGAACGTAGACCTCCCTCATCCAGCGCCAACCAACCCGGTCTTGGGCTTCTCGCATCCATCCGCATAGCATACTGTATCATAAATATAGCAGTAATAGTATATACTAAGAGTTAAGACACTTCTTTCCTCATACAACACCCAATTTGGATAAAACTGTAAATATTTTATGTTTTATTGAGAACCTGGTGTCAATATACTCTGTTCTTCGCTTGATGCCCAAAATCAAGGCGTCATCATGTATTGAGATGGAGAACCTCAACTCAATGTAATATAAAAAAATACACAACGGACATACGAACACGCACATTTAAAATGATAGAAGGATTTTGTCAATTATTATAAGTGTTTAAAGCTTAATGTTAAATTTATTCCATAATGCAAATTTTAGTGGTTACTTTAAATAATACGACAAAATGGTTTATTGGCCTTTTGGGCTAAAAGGAACAACGTCCAATTTTTCAATTAAAGGGGAAGTGGTCTTTCTCTTCCTACACTGACTAAAAAAACCTATAACTATCGCTACCAAATACTTAAAATAGCGTATCCACCAATATTTCTTACAATAATGAATGAAGACTTAATAGTAATAGAAACAAGAGTAGACTTTCAAGAATATAATATCAATTATACTGAAGGAACATCACGTAAAAAGCATCTTTATATGCTCTACGGGGGTCCGTAGAGCACATAAAGATGATGTATGAAGTGAGAGAGGCAATCAGAGACCGTTGCATTTTGGAATCCATTCCCTTCAGCTACCCCATTAGGAATAGGGCTTTAAATTAAAAAAAAAATATAACTTTAAATTTTCTCAGCTTTTTTAAAGAAACTATTTTACAAAATTAGCTTCCAGACCACATTATAGATAAGAATCAGCGGCTAATTTATAGAGAACTTTTAACTTCTATTTCTCTATAGAGTAAGGTCGAAAATTAAGCAAGTCTAATTCATTAACAACATGACGTGTGTACGTCCTTATTTCACAGCACCACAAAAGGACATCACTATTACCATACAATTGTCGCGCGTCATAAAAATTGTTTGACGCTAAACTTGGGTGAATAGTTGTGTGTTAGTTATTAATAATTTGTTTTAAATGTCGATATTTTTATCTTTCTTCGCGTTTAGTGAACTTAATAATTAAGTAATTTGTACTTTTTGAAATCAAAGTTTTGTATATGACATACTTAAGTTCTTTTTCAATGAATTGAGTGAAATTTGAAAATAAAATTAAATAATACCGAAATGATATTAAATTTCTTTATAATAAATACGTAACCACAAAAACTTCCTTGCTATTATTAGCAAGAATTTCATTAAGAACAAGATTTACAATCTGAATTAAATTCAAAAATTAATTTGCATCATATTATGGAATATTTATACTTGTAATGTTTAACGAACGAAATGAGAAAATTTTATGATAAACGTTAAAACAAACGATTGTAATTAACAAAGCTGCCGGTTCTTTACTAAGATTACAGGGAGAGGAGAAAATCAAACATTTTAGTATCCTTAGTGTTGGGTGGCCTGTATTTTGTTGACTGAATGTCAGGACTGTGAATTCAAATCCTGGTTATGGCAGGCTTACTTTTGTAATGCAAATACTTCCAAAAACTAATTAAGACCGCGGCCTTAAATTACGCCTAATAGTAAAAATACCCCTTTACGACCAATTTTCGAAGCACTGAATGTTGCTCTTTGTCTTGTTACCAAAGCCAGCAAATAAAACAATCCATTTCCCCGAGTAGGAATCGAACCCATTATCGTGTCACTTACAGTCAGACACTATGCCACTACACGATCGATCTACGACGATCTTAATGATTTTTACTTTATTTTCTCTTAAACATGATAGTTATATCTGTTTTTAGAACATAAGTGTTTTATTCGATAAAATTACGTTACACGAGATAATAACTCTTATGTTAAAATAATATAATTCACACTACAGCAGTTATTAGAAAAAAAAACATAGTCTAACAAAAAAACATTGACACGGTAATTGATTTAATATTTATTATAATTATTATCGATAGTTTTTGCTTGTTAGCAACTTTCACATCACTCGAGCGCATTCGCGAGCGGACAGTAACCAAACTGTTGCCGCTTCAATAGTACAAAGAAAAAATTAAAAAGAACAATAAGTGTTAAGATTAAACGGAATAAAGTGTAAATAACGGGATAACGTGAAAGTGCAAAGTATTTCTATAATTAAAGTGAAAAAGTGTTAATTTTGGCATTAATTAAAAAAAATCATTTAATACAATTACATTATTAAAAAAAAAATTAAAAACTTGGACTTTGAGGTTTAAGGTAGTTAATCATTAAATATACAAAATGGGCTGTAAACTATCTCAACTAGCGGCTTCAGAGTTCAGCCACGACCCCTTCGACCGACCGCCCCCAGCATCCGATCCGAGATCACCTCTCACAGCCAAACAGCAGTATTGTATAATGGCGTCATGGAAAGGGATATTTCGGCAAATTGAGAAGACTGGCATTATCTTGTTTATCAAGTTAGTATTTACTATAAATGTGATTGTTATAGTAGCGCACTGAAATTTGTCATCCGGAAAAAAAAGTCATTTCTAAAAGTATATAAAAGGAGCTGTGGCTAATAATCCTACGAAAATTATTTCTTTTTGTAGGCATGAATTATTTGTATATATACATATCATTATCGCTTTCAGTACATTAATCTTTAACAATTACTTATATATAACAATAAATTATTTTCTCTCCGTCCTCTCAAGCTACCCTGATAGAGATACAGCGTGAAGCTAAAAACACGCTTTTTTCCTTATTATAGCGTAGATGGAGGAAACCTAGTTTTAAGACACTCCGCCATTCAACACACAATGCCTTCATCTGTGTATAACCTACAATTTTCTATTATTTCTCCGTAATCATAATAGTATCGGCTACCAGTAGTTTATGCATGGCAAGGTCTCGTCAAGCGAGGCAGAATGAGCATTGAGGTCACTCATGTTTGCAGAAGTACACTCCAATACTTATATTAATTAATTTTGTACTTAGTGACCTATATTTAATAATTATTTTATAGGTCTGAATCTGTAACGGGTAAAAATATACAGTACGGTGAACCAGTCGTGGCCTAAAGTTAGCTGTAGATAGCTGAGGATTTTACTTTTACGTTTATTTTTACTTTTGATTTTCTTCCCAAGTGAACAATGGACATAAGTTCGGAAAACTTAACTTCAGGCTAGCCACGACTTGTTGACCGTACTATACTCATGGAATTAATATCAATAGAATTTCATGCAGGAAAACTGAAAAAAAATAATTATTAAACTGTAACATTGACATTGAAAAATGAAATGTCTGAAGATAAAGTAGGAAACGATATGCTAAATCAATAAAATAAGGCTGCAGACAAGAAATTGGTCACTTCGGTTACATTATCATTTAGGGTGGGGTTACTTGAAGAAATTGATCAGCAGCAGTTGATTGGTGCTTTTTGTAGGAAGTGTCTAGGAAGTTTTTTTTGCAGAGAGAATATAGTGTGAAGATACTCATTGCTAGAGTGAGAAAATGAAAACGTTTAATTTCATCCCCTCTTTAGCATCCCGATCAACTACCTATTATAGACCCCACATCCACAATAAATTATATTATTAACTAGCGGACCCGGACGCGGCTACGCCTGCTTGAAATATAAGAATATAATTTCTATAGAAATATAATTTCAATCTAGATGAAATGCTAAAAGTGACTATTATATTTATTTTCATAAGGATGAATATCAAAATGACGCGGTAACGAACGCGGTCGCGTAGCGACGACGGTTGTTATTAACATGGCAGAATAAATTGCATGTCAAATTAGAAAGTATTTTAATTTATTAGTATATATGTGTAATGTAATATTATATAGCCTATAGCACTTCTGAAGAATGCAGCTTTCATACAAAACAAAAACAAAGTAAATCGATCTAGTAGATCCAGAGATCTTAGCGTTCAAACAAACAAACAAACAAACAAACAAACTCTTCCGCTTTATTATATTAGTATAGATACAAATTACAAAATACCCTCTATTTCAGTACTAAAGGAACAATAGTCATTGTAAGGAATCACAAAGGCAAAAGACTTGATTAGAGCGACGTCTAGGACATACATACATATGTAGGAACTCATGCCTTTTTCTTTGACATCGCTTCTTTGATAGAAGCTTAGTAACTCTAAGCCTCATTACATTTACACACGAACTGTATGTTAATACGAAGATTATTAGAAAGGTTTTTTCTATTCTTTTTTGCGTAAAAAAATCTAGTGATAAGTCACTTTTTATCAGTCAGTCCGCTTTTCATTTTACAATAATTTTAATTATCTATTCTCTTGTGCTGAATTGTTACATTGTGAACTAGTTGTCGCCCGCTATTTCTTATGTTTTCATTATAACATTTGTTTTGAAAAGTTCCCCCGTGTGGGAATCGAATTCACAACTATCGCGATCACTATTTTTTAAATATTTGAAAATGGAAACACTAAAGAAAGAAATATACTATTTAGAAATTTATTTAAATTGGAACGTAACTCGGAAGGTTTCCAATTCCAATGAAACGCGGGTTCAAATCCCGCTCAATTTTTTAAACGTTCTGTCTTCATTTAACGTATATTATATAACATGCAATTAGCGCAGTACGTGAATATACATAGATTTATTAAAATATTCCATTGTCAAAAAACATGTTGCAACAACTTTTGTTATTTTTCAACAAAAAATTCAAAGTTGCAAGTCAACTTTGAATACAAATGAGCACTTAACTAGGAGAAGACTAGACGATCTGAGGACTCACTTAATATTCACATCACGATGTAAAATATCATAAAATAATACAGTGTTATACAACTGTAACTGTTTAATATCCCGCATATGGTAGGAGAGGACACTTCCATTCTCCACTGTCTGACGTCATCTGGAGGCAGAGTTTTGAGTGGCGGAACTTAACGCCGCGCTTTACCACGTAACCAAAGCGAAGAAATGAAAATATTAAAAATTTAATTTCTTTAAGTGGAAATCGAACTCACAACCGGTTGCGTTTACAGTCGCATCTTTGTGCCCCTACGCCACGACTGGCTTGTACTGTCAGTCACAAACACATATTAAAACAAACGGACGAGGCCGCTAGTAAAAGTTAGTAAGCAGTATTTAGTAAAATTTCACTAAACAATTTGTTCTACCCCATATAACCTTTACTGGACATGTTCAGAATTAATTACAGCAACAAAACATTTATGTCGTATAAATGTTAAGCGCCCCTGGGATCATTTAGAGTTGAAAGTGAACTTTGTAGTATTTTTTTGTAGAGTTTTATGCTATATACCTGCACATAGCATGGTAGACTAAGGGAACCTAGGGACCTCGTGTTAGTACACTCCGTTCCCATTAAGACACGTTCCACATTTTCTGCTTCTTTTTTTGATAGGTGGGTAGGTAGGTGGAGCCTTTCCAAAAAACACTCCGTTGTGCTAGTGTTAAGGCACTCCTTTCTCCACTTATTTACCAATTTTTGAGATCACGTTTCAATTGTGAAACATATCGCCACCCTTTGTCCTATGAGCTAAAAGAAGAAATGAAAATAATTCGTTTCCAATATTGGAAATCAAACTCGCAACTGTCGCGGGTGCAGTAAAACGCTATGTCACTGGGATAAGGCGGCAACTATGTAACACTACGATTTTTAAACCTATTGTGCCAATACATAATTTTTTATAGTTTCACGGAACATACGGAACCTGAAAACCTAGTTAAGACACTTCGTTCCTATTAAGAATTCGGTTCCCTTTCTTTTCCGCCGAATTCTGGAGACTTTGCGTGTTGAGTGCCGCTACTCAACGCCTTGCTTTTACCTCATGACAATTTTGCCATACTCACGGCAACCAAACCAATCCTACTAAATTGATATTATACATATATGTTGACATTTTCATATAGGTATGTATGCATATGTATAATTTCAATAAATTCATTCATTTTCCAGCAGGATATGAACCTATATCTCTCGGATTACACACCCCAAGCGAAACGTAATCCTAGTGGATTATTTGGAATATTACGCAGAATTTCAATATATTTTTAATCCTTTGTGTGTGTACACTGTACGTACAGTATATTATAAAACACGTGCTTCTGTACATGTGTAATATAATAAAAATAAAATAAAATAGCCTTTATTGCTGTTCTTTACAATTAATATATAACTTGCCTTTTCTAGAAACTAAATTGATTTTTAATAATTAATATCAATATTTTCAATAATAATAATCTAATTAATTTTATTTTATTTGTTTGTTTTTTTTTTTGTTTATTCATCGGCAACTAGATACTTTTGTGAAACAGCTTGTCTGTCGACAAAGGCCTCCTCTAAAGAGTTCCATATTTTCCTGTCTTTTGCTAGACGGGTCCATACTGGACCAGCTATTTTTTTGATGTCATCTTCCCATCTTTTTGGTTGTCTTCCTTTATTTCTTTTGCTGTTTCTTGGGTACCATTCGGTTACTAACTTAGTCCATTTTTCTTTACTTTCCCTTAACATATGTCCAGTCCAACGCCATTTAAGCTGTCTGTAAGTTGTGTGTACATTTTTAAAATTTGTTTTCTTTTTAATTTCTCGTAAGTTCACTCTGTCTTTCCTTTTTATACCTAAAACACTCCGTTCCATTGCATTTTGGCAGACTTTTAATTTGCTTTCTTGTGCTTCTGTCAACGCCCATGTCTGGCAACCGTATAGTAAGCATGGCATAATGCATATTTCAAATATTTTCTTTTTCCTTTCATTGGCATATCTTTATCCTTCATTATTTCCCTAAGAGACCAAAATCGTTTCCAAGAATTCGTTATTCTTCGTTCTAATTCCTTTTTCATGCAATCCTCTGTAGATATCAGTTGGCCCAAATATATATATTCTTTTACATATTCTATACTTTCGTTACTTACTATTATTTTTTCATTAGTTACAGTTTGTTGAGCGTTCGTCATAATTTTGGTTTTAATTAGATTCATTGTCAGTCCTGCCTTAGCGCTTTCATCAGATAGTTGCTGAAGCATTAACCCCAGAGTTCCAGCGTCCTCTGAGAACAAAATCAAATCATCTGCAAAACGTAGATTGTTTAGGTTTTCGCCATTTATATTTAGGCCTCTTTTGGTCCAGTTTAGGTTTCTGAAGATCATCTCCAGCACTGCTGAAAATAATTTGGGAGATATAGGGTCTCCTTGGCGTACACCCCTTCTTATAGGAAATTCTTTGCCCATAGAATCAAGTTGGACTTGTGCAGTGCTCGCTGTATAG
>HE671414.1:815-20831 GCA_000313835.2 Heliconius melpomene melpomene | reverse complement strand
ATTTCTTTGATACTTTCTTTTTGTAAAAACTGTTTAGGATGCTTAATTTATTTTCAATAGCAAAGGAAACTAATCGTGAGCCATTTTTACTTCTGTTGCCAAATCCATGGTTTCCTATAGTATATTCTTCTCCACTTTTTTGTTTTCCAATCTGTCCATTAAAATCCCCCATAACTATTATATTTTTGGAAACATTTGCAATAGTGAATTGTAGGTCTTCATAGAACTTTTCAATTTTTGCTATGTCTTCTCTTCTACTTGATTCTGTAGGCGAATACGCCTGTATAATAGACCATTCTTTCTCTCCCTCTCCATTTACAGGTAGTTGGATATTGAGGAGTGCAATCCGTTCTGAAATCCCTCTCAATTCCTTTATGTTTTTGGCAAAGTTTCTTTTATCATAAAACCGACTCCGTATAATCCGGGCGTCTCCCCGATATGGTATAGTATATATGTTCCATGGTCTTCAATTCTTTCCCCGTATCTCCTCACTTCGCTAATACCAATGATATCCCATTTTATTTCATCTAATGCTAATTCTAGTTCTTGTAGTTTTCGGTGGTTCCTAATGATCGACAGTTTATAGTTGCTATATATATACCGCTAAATTTATTTTTTCTGTTTTTATTTATCTTTAGAGGGTCGTGGTCATTTTCCCCCACGAGGACCAGTCGGCTTGGGGGAGGTATGTTGTTTCTATTGTTGCTGTTTTTATGCTGTTGTTTATTCCGGTTGCCGATGCCTATTTGCTATTGCCTATCATCGACCGTATAGGAAGAGAGGGAGTTGGATCTGCCTCTCATTACATCAAAAGCGTTGCGCCTATTTTTTTGTGACGACGTCCAGGCTTGTAATTTTTTGGTTTGTGTATTATCCCGCGGCGGAGAAGATAAGTCTCTTTTTCTTTTTTCGTTGGTTGTATTATTTTCCTTTACTATTAGCTTGTCATGTTTAAGATACGCGAAATTTCCCTTCATTCTTTCCTCTTTCAATTTCGTTTGTAATATTTTCCTCTTCTCCAGAACTTCTTTAGAATAATCCTCTGCAATATATATGTTTTTGAGATTTTTCCGGGCTTTCATTATCTCATTTTTCTTCCATAAATTTACAAAAGAAAGTAAAACAGGTCTCGGTTTTCCGTCTGGGTATTTCTTACCGATGCGATAAATTTTGTTTATTTCAGAATCCTGAATGTTGATGCTTAAATCTTTATTGAATATCTTCCTTGCCGCTTGTATTAGTCCTGACTGAGAGTCTTCTTCCTCTTTTAATCCAAAAATAATAATGTTGTTTTGTCTCTTATCTCTTTTAAAATATTCCATCTCTTTTTCAAGGCTCATTATTTTTTCTTTTAAATTTTTGTTTTCCGCTATAATAGGCTCTATTTTATTATTAATTTTTTCCACGATTGAATTAGTTATAGACTCTTTCAATTCAGCCATCTGTTTCTCCATTTCGATTTTCATCTCTCCGAATAGAATTAGAAATTGATCCTCCATGTTTAAGTTTTAACTTTGCGTATAATGGAATACAGCGGTAGAGTGGTATTTTACGTTGGCAACACCGACGTAATTGATGAATGTGTAATATATAATACCATAAAGAAAAATTGTTGGGTCTCGATACTCAAAGTGTGAAGAAGTGTATTAATGGAAATGGAGTGTTTTAACACTACGTTGCCATGTTCCTTTTGCCTACCATACTATGTAAGGGACACTGGTAACAAAATAAAACGTAGCATACTACTAAAAAGATTACTTCCCCAAACGGAGATTCAATCGAAAATATACACTGTACTACCATAAAAAAATATAAGGTAATAATAACCTAACTACCTCTTACCATTTCATGGTCATTCACCAAAATCTTTAAAAGAACATCGTCTAAATAGGATAAGAGTACATACAAATCAAACAACTTTATTCACGTATAAACCGTAGCCTCTTCTGCGGATACAGTCCCGCGGGTCGATCAGACCCTAGTGTGGGACATCACGTATTTTATTAGGGTCAACATCACTTTACCATGAGAGTAAGAAACGTTTGCTGTTGCTATTTGCTTTAAACTTTCCTATAAAAGTTTGGCGAAGTTGCTTTCAAAATATAATTAAACTCATCCTGTACATAGCAGGGTAGGCTAAGGGAACCTGAAAACCTTATTCAGATTTTCCTCTTAGCGTCCATACACTCTTTGTAAGAACTTCAAACATGTAGAGTTTTTTAGCTTCACGTTACATCCCACAAATATCGGGAACCTCGTATTCTCTCTGCCTTTCTGATATATGTGTTAAAAATCTCCTATGCCTTCGCACCGCCCAATTTTAATCGCATTTTCTCTTGTCACTAGAGCAGAGAAACGAAAGTATTTTTACCTTCGTGTGGGAATCGAACCCACTACATATACACACAGACAATGCGCCACGATTGTCTCTATTATAAAATGCTTAATATAAGTAAATTTTAAACAGATCGTTGCACTAAAACATTTTCCCATTTCCATAATACATATAACACGCGGTCATCTAACGTGAACGAACTTCAGTGCAGTTTCAGTTAACTTAGTAATTAATGTTAAAATATACAAACTGGCAGAATTTATTGCTTTTAATTGCTGGCTAACTAAGTAAATTAAATTTAACTTTCGGGTTCTCCATATATTATATTTATTTAGTATCTAATTTATCTATAGTATAGTATGTCGTTGCGCAGTGAGATAGATTATGTCTGTAATCGCGATGATTGTGGGTCCAAGTCCCACTCGGAACATCCTAATGTCTTCGCTCTAATAAAGAGGCAAACCGAGGTGTTGATTTCAGGTGAAGCTGAAATGAAACTAAAAAAAAAACATACAAAAAACATAGAAAACGCGACGTAGAATCGACGAAAGTAGCAAACCAACCAATTTTATTCAAATATAATTATATATTATTATAAATAATAAAAACAATAAAAACTCAAAAAGGTAAACTCCAAAAGGTAACTCATAAAATAAACATAAAAATGTAATAACAAAGCCCATCAGAAACAATCACAATACTAACGTTTCTATACCGAGATTAAGCCTCGGATCAAAGGATGGAGGGTGGACGGAGGTGGAATTAACTTCAAAACTGCCGCGGCTTTTAGTTTTACTGGAGATTAACATTTTACAATGTCCAACTAATTAATAGTTCCCGTTTAAATATTAGTTTAGTGTTTGATTTCCTGGACGGTCACTTTTAATCTAATTTATTTCATTAGATGGAGACTTAATATTTATTTACTTGGTTTTCGTTAATTAAGGATCGAATGTTAAGTCGTAATAAGGCTCTTGAAGTTTAGATGTAGGTTTGATTCTCAGTAGAAGGAAAGACTGTGGCTTTAAAATCGAATATTATCTCTGCAAAATGTTTTGTTCATATGCTCCTTAGGGTAAATCTATGGAGAGTAGAAGTAAGGAGAGTCATCTCAAATGTAAGGAGAGCTGAAAAAGTGTCCAGCTACAAACACTAAATAATAACTCAAATACTCTTTTAAATAGCGTTAGCATATTATGAGAATTAAAAATCTTTATTCCAATAACTTTCAACGGAACAAACAAGAGGGCATTGTCTAAGAAACTCTTCAACTGAACCACGGTGGTTTAATACTACCTCTCCAAAGACAAAGTAGGTGGAACGTCTAACATACAGTCCATCTGCATGAGTCCCGCCGCCGCCGGTCACGAGCTCACTTGAAGAAACTTGTTACAAGTTGAAAATCAATTCCAACTTTGCGAACACACATTATTAATCCAACTACCCACTGTCTTTTGTTCTATTTTTTTACTACGTATGTACTTTCACGCTGTATCCCGCATGTAACAGGGTGAACTAAGGGAACTTAGTGTTAAAACTCTGTTTCTACCTACTCTAAGATGAGTACTGACTCAACAAGATAAATCTTGTTACGGCCGTGAGAAAATGAAAATGATTAATTTCCGATGATTAACAGTCCTACAATAACATAATTACATCATAATAGCTAGGATATAGGATTATTTCGCTGCGCTATACATCAGCTAGGCGCAGACCCTAAGGTCCACATCGTTTGTTCGGGCAAAGCAAACTATCTACGTCCTTAAACAGCTGTGTTTTATTTGACGAGCGCACTTCAATTTAATTGTACTACCAAGTGTAGTTTAGGTCCAGTATACTTCGTATATAAAATAGGTCATAAAATCCATACTGTACTATAGGTACACTATACAAATCTGGAACTTTTTGTGACTGAAGTATGGCGCGTGTTAAATTAAATTATTTACTACAATTAATTTTCATTAATTTTCTGTTTTCATTATTCTCTATTTAATTCCATTCTTCTCTTGTTAAGCTAAAGCAACTCGCTTGTTCCAGATTGTTCGAAGAAAACGAAGAATTGATGCATCTCTTCGAGAAATTTCGAGAACTCAAAACAAAAGAAGCCATAGTCAGTTCAGCAGAACTAGTGGAACACGCCACTAAGGTGATGCATACATTGGACGAGGGCATCAAGGGCTTAGCCGATATGGACTCGTTCTTCGCTTACGTTAGACACGTTGGAGGTACTCATCGACAAGTACCTGGGTTCAAAGCTGAGAATTTCTTGGTAAGATTAGTTTTGTTATAGTGTTACGAGTTACATATTACCAGCTAAGCGCTCCGTTCCGCATGTATAGACAAACAAACAGAAGACAGAGTGAACGTAATATTATCAGACAAACCGCGGCAATCAGTTCTATTACTGAACTCGCAATGTTAAAAAATTGAAGGGTGCGGGAAGTGGAGGCGGAACCCTAGGTACCCTCTGTCTAATCTCGTGTAAGTGTTATATGCTTTGTTTTGTTACCAGACCGAAAAAATGACCTACCTAGTATAACATTAGGAAAGGAACTCACAAACACAACGTAAAACATTGAGAAATGGTTTTTGGCCAACATTTCAGACAGCGAAGCCATTTCCATTATACAGAAGGCTTAAGGAACATCGATACCTTCGTCTTAGTACGTTTGTGTGTAATTAAATGATAGCCCGACCCGGATTATGGCTTTCTCACGTAACAAATAGATGAGATGTTTCAATTCTATTGTTATTTTACCCTACATACATACATACATACATAAAATATGTATAACTAAATCTGTGCTTTAAAATTGTTTTTCTTTTACTTTTTTTTAGTTGTAGTAAATGATCTATTTCATGTTGAAGGAGATTCCTAACTTCTGTTTGTTTCACGCTGTATCCTCCTTGTGGTAGGTAAGCAGAGAGAAACTAGTGCACGCCATTCTCCATTTTCCTCCGAATTTTCTAAATATTGCGAGTTGAGTGGACAATAATTCATTCCCTCGAGTGGGGATTTACAACAGTCCGACAGCTTCACAATCTTTTATTTAAATTCTATCATTTTTTTCTCAGAAAATCGAGCAGCCATTTCTAGAAGCGGCGAAAACCACACTCGGTGACAGATACACACCCAACATTGAAAATATATATAAACTGACAATACGATTCATATTAGAGAACCTTGTGAAGGGCTACGAGGATGCTGGCCAGGAAAACGGAACGACGGAGACATGAGACACTAAGAGATTTTAATATTGATTTGGTTTTTTCAATGATACCTGTTGTATTACATAATTTATTAGTAATTTTTGATTTTTGAATGAATATAATATAATATATGTGTATTGAAATATATGTATTATAGAACTTATTGTAAAATTTTTGTTGCCTATTCAGTATTGTGTACGAATTCAGATAAAAATTTGGAGTAATATTGCTTTTATATTAGAATAGAGGATTTTGTATAATTTATAATAAAGCGGGCGAAGCTGCTTTTGGGTCGCTTGTAGTATATAATAGCAGTAGCTGATAAAACCGGAAATACCATCCCAATATATAGAACCTACTCGTATTATAAGAATGATTGTAACGCAATTTGATCCATTGTGTATTGTGTAGTATTGTTTGAGATCCTTAGAAGGTTTTCCTTTAGTTTTAAGTTTCATTCTTCTTGTTAGTGTGTTACGTATATTTTATTATTATATTATTGATTTCTAATGTGTATTTGAGGCCATCGAGGCCATCGAGGAGCAGCTAGCGTATGACTGTAAAAGTAACGGTTGTGGGTTCGATGCCCACTTGGGGAATGAAATGTTTAATATTATCATTTCTTCGATCTGGTGACGGGGGCAGGCACGACATATATGTAGCTTAGATGGCCTGATGATGGAGGCAGAACCTGAATAGAAACCTTCTTAATAGGGTATTAGTAACCCACCCGAACTTGTCACACATAATTTAAAGCTCGGAAACTAACTGTAGGGGTTTGTGGAAAAAGCGTTTTTATTTCAGTTTGTTTTTTTTAACTTTGAATGGATTTTGTAGAAGTTGTTTAGAATGTTAGTTATATTGTTTTTTTTTACTCTAAATAGCTCTTGAAATTTCATTGTATATTTATTTTCTATTTAAGTAATATATGTAATACATAATATATTAATGTCATTAATATTGTTTTAATTATATTCCTTTTATAAGCCATCGTTCTTTTTAAGTGATGGAACTCGGTTTCGTACTTTTGTATACAAACTTTAATATCAACACAACTAAGTTCCCTCTTCCTCTCCTGCTATACAGAAAAAATATTAAGCTAACAGTTCCTGAGATTAATTGCCTCCGTCAAACAAACCCTTCAGCTTTATAATATTAGTACAGATATAACCATAGCTATAGCTGGCGGTATGTAGGTAAGCTATTTATAGTCGTAGTAAACTGTTGAAACCTAATGCATCATTGAACAGTAAAACGAATGCTTACTGACATGCTAATAATGCGTACGCAGTGGCGACTGAGGCGGTCTGTGAAACGTAATGGACTTACTTGGATAGGGGGTCACAGATACGAATTAAATTGTGAAAAAAAATTAGTAAGATAGGTTGGCAGTGTTAATACACTACACGCATTTCCCAACTTTTGAGACAACTCCGCGAACAAAATACGGATAAGTAGGCAGATGAATCTTGGAACCTAGTGTTAAGAAAGTACATGTCTATCACTTTCCACCGAATTCCGGAAGCCGATTACATAACTATTTCCTCACAAAAAAATCAAACTCACAACTATCGTAATTAATAAGGAATAAATATAAATGAACTCCACTAAGAGCCATCAGCGTTTCAACTCACGTAAAAATGTTTAGTTCAATCTTTTCTGTTTCCAAGCGAGACCGGAAGGAAATTGAAATATGGACGCCATTAATCGCGCCTTAGTGTAGTCTGTCCTATTCATTATGGAAGTCCTTCAAAAAGAAATAAATTGTATGAATGTATAACATTATTTATAAAAAATGTAAGTCCATTTTCTTAGAAAGCACTAGAGTTCTTCTTGCGGATTTGTCTGCAGTTTTGGATTTTTTCATTAATATTTTATCGTGGCAATATGAATGCCTCTTTTAACATTCTAAATATTAGTATAGTTTTGTATTTTTTTAAATTAATAATCAAAATAAAATTATTATTATAAATATTTAACTTCTTCCAGTAGGAATATATGTGTTATGATAACAATAATTTTAATAAAAAATAATATCTATTATATCATACCTACACATTTCATAATTAGATTAAAATATATTTCGAAAACAAAAAGTAAAAACCCTTTAATAAAAAGCTACAAAGGAAATTTATTGTAATTAAAATATCTGTAACCTCAGGGTTGAGTAATATTCTTTTATTTATTCATTAAAAAATAGATAAAAATAAACGTATCAAGGCCCATTTAGGCTATAATTTATGTACTTTACATTAATTATAGCCTGACTGGCCTAATTTTTGTTATCAGGTAAACACGAAGAGTCCTCGTAGCGCAAATTGGGCTGTAGACTGTTGATATTTGTAGGTTCTAATCCTGTTTGAAGATTTTTTCTGTAATCATATCATAGAACTGAAGAGGTTTCTGGCTGAATTTGCACAGATTCAGACAAATAGAAGTTCCTGAGATTATTCAAACCTTCTAGTGCGAATCAAAAAAATGTTTTTATATTGGATAGTTCGTTTATCGAGGACGGTGTACGCTATATAGCTACGGTCAGAGTTAACTGGAGCACTTACAATGTTTCATGTGTCATACAAAATTCGTAGTTATTAGGGACCACCCCCACAAGCAACACCAACATTTTATTATTAAATTTTCTTGAAAAGTGAGAGCAGTCGTGATGCTGGGCCACATCGTGGGACTGTGAAAACGACCGGTTCAGAGTTATATTCCCATTCGAAGAAATAAACTATTTAATATTCACATTTCCTTGCTCTGGAAACAATACAAAGCGCAGCTAGGTGTTCCGCTAATCTACACGCAATGCCGCCAGAATTGGGCGAAAAATTGGAAACAGAAGTGTTTTAATATGAACTTTATGTAATACTGGGTTCCCAGGTTCCCTATTCCTAAAAACTATACATACATACATAATAATATACAAAGAGACATTTTTAATTAATTAACTCAGTCGACATGAATCCCTTGCAATACTATATACTACAGAGAGCAGTACCGGCGCTGGCATGTGAGGCACAATCAGAATGGAACAGTATCGCCGCAGGCTGCATTATTGAGCTCATATTGAATAGAACACGATGCTATTTGTATGTATGTACGTTTGTATATAACTTCGATATAGCTCCGAGGAATGCCTGAATGTACAGGATGATTGGGAGTTCGAATACGTTCCTTTGAAAAAAATAAAGGAACCTAGTTTTTTAGGTTATGGTAAACAAAGTGACAAAAGAAATCTGTTTGCCAGGCAGCATCCAATTTTTGAGGCATTGTGTATCGATTTGCGGAACTGAACGTCACTATTTCTCTTTTTTAGCTTATAAAAATAATAAGGTAATTATTATGTAAAAGTTGAAATCAAACCCACAACCGCGGGGTTTACAACCAGTGCTCCATGATAATCCTCTAGGGCAAATTTAAAGACAAAAAATATATATGTGAAGATCAAAAGAGCTACGAGTATTTCTAAACTTAAAAACATTTTCAAATTCTAAATCTAGAAACATTATTTTCGAATAGAAGAAACCAACAACCAACGTAGGTTGCCTTAAAGAATCTCTCAAGTTCACCATGACGCTATAATATTTATAGCTATTATTACAACAAATGGAAAGAGTGCATATAAAATGTTATTTCATAAGAAAATATTTGCTAGGAAGACTGATCGATTCTGAGGCGTAGCAATATTTACTCGGGGTTTTTGTTTAAATATGAGTTTATACTTTGAGGAAAAGTGAGACTTTGAGCTCCACTACTCAATACTCAATGCCTCCGGGATTCGGCGAAAAGAGGGGAACGGAAGTGTCTTAATGGGAACAAAGTATCATAACAGGTATATGACTGATTTATTGATTAATTATTTTAAGTCTATACTGTCTGTGGTCACCGACTCGTCATAGGGACAATATAATATTTATAGAAAGTGTTATCAGTAACCTCCATCGCGTAAGTAGGGAAAAACACAAACAAGGAACAATTCAGAAAATTACTAAATATAAATTATATTTTGAAATTAAAATGATATTTCAAAATTACTCGACTTAGATAGCAAAATAAGTAGAATTTTCCATTTTCTCTGCTGCTTTCGTTGCTCTCACCATTGTTGGTGAGTTATAAGTAAATATATCAGAACAGTAATAGTCCTTCAAAGTTTTCATACTAACATCTATGTTTTGCGAACCACATTTATCTCCGAGCGTGTCTTTATTCATTAACTCAGGAATCAAATTACTAAATAATTTATCTTGATATGTATCAAAATAAACTAAATTCGGACTAATTTGGGCCATCCGATAACACAAAGAATCTTTGTCACTATAAAATAAGCATATTTTACAATATTCTGCTAAAGCTCTTATAATTTTCCAATCATAACGAGCTCGCCCAGGGGGAGTTACAGCTGGAAGCGCAAACTGGGTCCTACATTCCATATTCATGAACGTACCGCCAGCTTCCGTATAGGCGCTACCGGGAAGAATTATAGACGAGCATTCAGCTCCTCGGTCTCCTTGGAAACCAATGTAAATAATAGAACAATCAGTCGGCGGTTCCCAATTACAAAAGATATCATCTGCCCCTAATGATATTAAGACTCTTGGACTGGAGCATTTTAATGCAGACAAACCACCAGGCTTCCATCCTGTTTCTAATGCTGCTGCGAAACTAGCTTCCTTTGTAACAATACTTAGTGGATTCCAATCTCTAGGATATTTTAATTGATGTACAAGCTTAATTAACTCACTCATAATACGAACAGCAGCAGGACCTTGCAATTGGTCGATACTTACCAATATTAAAGGTCTCTTTGCATTTTTCAAACAGTTCTTAGCACACATAATGGTATTGATGGTATCTCCAATATAAGTAACATAATAATTGTAATCACATCGGGGACCAATCGCGTAAATATCACATTCGTTAAATACGTAGGCTTGTCTTATTCGAGCATTTAGTATCGGGGCTTCAAAACGGGGATTTGTTCCTACTAAGAGAATTTTATCTGCTATAGCAACATCTTTCATACTTACGTTCAATGAATATCCAGCTCTGATATCTAAACTTGATTGTGAGTAAGAGAGATCACGTTCTATGTAAGTATTTTCTGATCCAATAATATTTAGTAAATCTTTTGCAGCTACTAAAGTCTCTGCATTACAGTGAGGGCCCACTATGGCCATTAATTTCGATGCGGGAGCGCATTTTATTAAATTCGCAGCCATTTTCAAAGCGCAATGCCAATCTATTGGACATAAACCATCTGAGCTCCTGTGCATTGGTGTAACCAGTCTTTGGACTTCCAAAGAATCAATAGCCCAACGACCTTTATCTGAAAGCCACTCTTGATTAACTTCCTCGTTTTCTCGCGGCAACATTCGCAATACGCGATCAAATCTATGATTCACGACGATATTTGTTCCTGTTGCGTCAGTTACGTCTATAGATTCAGTTTTCTTCAATTCCCAGGGTCTAGCTTTAAACATATACGGCTTAGAAGTTAACGCTCCAACTGGGCACAAATCAATAATATTACCAGACAGTTCGGAAAGAAACATTTTTTCTACATATGTCCCTACAAGCATTTCTGCACCACGACCAGTAGACCCTAAGACATCTAATCCACATACCTGTGATGCAAATCTGATGCATCGAGTGCAGTGGATACATCTTGTCATTTCTGTTCCTATAAGTGGACCTAAGTTTTTACTCTCTGAAGCTCTTTTACCCTGGAAGTGTATATCTGTAAATCGTGTACGATCGTTACCAAACTTCATCGAGAGATCTTGTAAATCACATTCGCCTCCTTGGTCACATATTGGGCAGTCTAACGGATGGTTTATCAATAGAAACTCTAAAACACCTTCCCGTGCTTTTTGTGTCATCAAAGAATTGGTATTAACTTTCATATTTTTGGTAACAGGTAAGGCGCAAGCGACCTGCGGCTTCCACATGCCTTGTATTTCAACTAAGCACATTCTACAGTTGCCAGCTATTGAAAGTCTGTCGTGGTAACAGAATGTGGGTACAGCGATACCCTCTCTTCGTAACGCCTGGAGAACAGTGAAGTAACTCGGTACTGATACAGGTTTACCGTTAATAAACATGTTCGTTTCATTCCGGTTACATGTATTACGTACAATATTGTAAACAATGCTATATCCGGTGGTTTTATTTAAAATTCGCAACATTTTTTTATTTATTTTTTACATTAAATAATGATTATAATACTTTTAAATAAATGTTTACTTTATGTAAATTGACAAATTATTTCAAAATATGCGACGTACTAAACGTCATTGTAGAATTTGGTAAAATAATGTAACCTTTTTTGCGAATCTATTAGTTTTTAGCTTAGTTTTTAGTTTTTTTAGTATTATCTTCACACATCAAATAAAATGAATAAATAATATTATTTATTTATTATTATACCTGCAGTTCGGATCTGCAAGTTTAATGTTAACTAAATATTAATATATTTTGTTTCCCTTCACTCTTTATCCCGCTTATAGTATGGCAGTGAGAACCTGGTATCCAGTGACTATGTTCTTCATTTTCCTTCTGAATTAAAGATATGAGAGAAGAAGAAGAAGAAGAAGAAAATATAAGTGGCAGAATTCAAAAGGGTCTCCGGCTCCTTCTCCTTCTTGTAATCAATTATATTTATATCCCCATGATAATACCTGAAGGCGATAGATTTTAATTATTCATTTATTAAATCAAAAAGATAACGTAAGAACATAGGCCTATTTACCACGTAGCCCAGTTTATAATTATTTTTCAACTAAAAATTTAACAAAATTAGTTCTTCTACAACACATTCCTATTTGACACCATTTTGACGCAGTTGAACCGTGTCTAACTGCATGCGATATGTTGCGGGAGTCGCTCCAGGGAATTTAGACATTACAGCCGTCTGTTTGTACTGAGCGCAATGTTGGACTCGCTACTACCTTATTGGTCTATTTGAGCGGAAAATGCAGAATTACGTTTTAATTATTTATCTATTTTTACTCTTTAAAATTTGTAAGATGCTAAAAAGCTTTCGAGAAACCTAAATGAATGAAATTGGTTATAATATATTTTTAGGCTATCGCAGCGTACTGGCACAGCCAGACAGTTGCGAGTTGGCTACCCACTGGCAGGGCAGTGAATTACTTAGTATTTTAACTTAACGAGGCAAGGCGCTCTGGTGAGTTCTACTACTTACATAGGTGTTCGAGAAACGTAACGTCTCGAACATTCTGTGAAAAATGATGAACGGAATGTATGTAGGTACACTAGGTTCCCCTGCCTAGTGTTGATGCCAACCAGATACAGCGTGAAGCAATAATGAAAAAAAATCTATTTTAGCCAATGACATATAAAAACGAGAACAAAGTAAGATCTGCTCTAGAGTAAGTTATTCCAAAGATATATTTAAATAAGCAATAACCTGAAACACCGACCGCTACATATAACATAAATGACTTAATAAATTCGTGTCGACGTGAAAAAGTTTCAACGAGTATTTTTATTAAATTTTCGGCAACGTATATCAATTTTATAACGGAATTCTCGTATGTATGTATGTATTACTATTAATGCTTTACTCGAAGGGAACTCGACGTTACACTCAGGATATGGAGAGGGAGTGAAAAGCGGCCACACCTTCGATTTATGTTATGATACCTGAAAGTTCCTGTACAGTGTCCACTATACTATACCCTCAATCCTGGTAACTACTACTATTAGGCAATATGAAGTTTGTCTGGTAGAAGTTATTGGTACCTAAGTTTATTATTATTTCCCCAAATGGCAAACGAATCCACAACTATAACGTCCACGGGATAAAGCGTGAAACTAAAAAAAAATATATAAAAAAAATCAAACTGTTGAGGCCAGCGGCGCGGTACAACTAGCCTCAGCCTCACTTTTTTAAAAATATCAGTAAAATATCTGGCTACCCTTAGTAGAAGCCCGTCTCAACTGAGAATAATTTAATATTCAGTACATGTTCCCTTTACAGGTACAAGGGAGCGATTTAACACTTAACAAAATATTGCCTTAAACGATATCCACCGCGGAGCTTAAATACACATTGGACCTCGATATTGAATTAGAGGGTTTAAAAATATATAGGTAATGAAAATTAAACAGATTAAAAAAATATATTTTTGTTAAATACTTTTTAAACGAAAACGTATAAAAATATTAACGTAGCGGGATTTGAACCCGCGCCTCTTGGAAAGCGCCTGTCTTCGACGGTTGAGAGGTCAAGGCGCGGGTTCAAATCTCGTTACGTTTAAATTTTAATAGTTTTAATAGGCTTGCTCTGGTAACGAAGTCTGTCGAGGGTCTTAGAAGGCGTTGAGTTCCGCCACTCAACTACTAATGCCTCCACATCCATCATCCACTTCCAGTAACACACCAGTGCGCCACGATGGCCTTTTTATTGTTTCATATACAAAATACAAGTAATTTACTTTATGAATATTCTGTGCTTTATGAATATTTTACCATATTATAATAACTGTAATAAATGACATCCCTAAATTAGAGCTAAGCTTACTTAAGACAGTATAATACTTATTTACAATGTTCTATTACATAAGAAAACTCAAGATAGCCAAATAGCTTGCTTAACTCTTGGCAGTGTCTCTTACATATTATATATTGCAGCTGATTATATACAGTATTGAGACTGTAACTATAGAAGTGAGTTCGACACCAAGTTTTTTTTCAGCTTCGTGCTGTATATAATAGGCAGAGGGAACTTAGTGTTAATACACTTTGTTTCCATTAAAACACTTCGACATTTCCCTTTTTTCGCCTAAATTCAGTTAGTGGTAAGGATAGTATAAAATATAAACAAAATAAATAATACTTTTTTAAAATCATAGTTTAAAGGGTTTAATAGCAAACAGTTTTATGACGCGCAAAAGGTTAAGCATATTATATGGTAACTGTTGATCCCTAAAAAGGTCGCAATAGATTCTTAAATATTTACTTTTCCTAAAAAATGTGAGACTTGAATATTTAATTTTTTTAGACTTTTATCTCTTCTTTTTAAAATTTTGCAGGAGTTGAATGAAATGTCGATGGATTTGTCTTGATGATGGGAGTGTTCTATAACACATTTATTTAGCTTCGCATTGTATCCCAGAAAAGGAGAGTAGGCAGAGGGAACCTGAGAACCCAGTGCTACGACACTTTGTTTCCATTAAGACACTTCCATTCCCTACTTTCTGTCAAATCTTGGAGATATGGCGTGTTAAGTGGCGGAACTAAACGGCGTGCTATCTCTTGTCACCAGAGCGAGGAAATAAAAATATTCATTATTTTATTCCCTCGAATAGAAATTGAACCCACACCTTGTCGCATTTACAATCGCACGCTTGTGCCTCCGTGCCACGACTGACCTATAGAATAAATCAGTTTATTTTTGCAGTCGGGATTTAAAATTTATTTAATTTAAATTTTACTTCAATGCAATATTCAATTTTATATCAATCTAGATCGCACAAACTGGTTAAAATTGGAAAAAGTAATTTGTTATCGTTATTTTTCATGAAAAAGATGAAAAATATAATATGAGGACTGAGGTCGTCGTGATGTAATGGTACAGCACCTGATTATCGACGTGACGGTTTTGGGTTCGATTCCCTTTTTCTTTCTCTAGTAACATAAGAAAAGCGCAGCGTGGAGTTAGATAAATCAACTCGCAATACCTTCTGAATTCTTTGGAAAGTGGGGAACGATGTGTCTTAAAAATAGGTTCCCTTTGCCTACCCTGCTGTGTGCGGGATATAGAGTGAATCTATAAGAAATAAATCAAAAAAATATATATTTGTTTTAAGACATGGGGCCTTAACGACCTCACATAAGGAAACTAGGTAATAATATATCGACGTGAGGTCATTCATAATTCATATTCGAGTTGTGGACAGAATAATCAAGCCCTTCATCAATCAGCACGTCACATGCCACTAAGGCTGGCTAAGAGGGGGTCGTTTTGGTAGTGTTATAGTATGTAGGTTAGAATTTGAGAAATACATACATTCAAGGTACTGTAGATCTTCGTCAAAGGTATGTCGGCTGATTGTAAGCTCGAGGGTTGTGGATTTGATGCCCGCTCGGGGCAATGATGTTTTAGTTTATTTGCTTGCTCTGGTAGACGAAGCCCGAAATATCGTGTTGAGTGGCGTCCTGAATATTCCGATGGGGAAGAAATTAAGTGAGAATCGGAATATTTTAGTACTCTAAAGCTTAGGTTCCTTCTGCTATTCTATACTATAAGGGAAAAGTGTTCGAAGAAAGAGAAGCTATAAAAAGACACAATACACAATAAACGAATAAACACTGCAGCATACATGATAATATCTCCAAAACGCCTTCACCTGTGTTATGTCAACAAACATAAAAAAGAAAAATAAATAATTAGAGACGATAAAAAATAATCGTTACTTACGGTTCGTAACTAGAAATAGAAACGTCAATCAATAATATTCCTGGAAACACCGACAAAGGTGCGGGCGAAAACCGCAGGTCAACCTTTTTATATATAACTTAGTCTGTACACGTTTTGTATTAGAAGAAAATAAAGTATATTTCATTTTAATGCTAATAGAAACTGTTCTTGAATCTATTGAGGTTAATTTTTTTGCCAATACCAAAATTTTAATTATAATAACGTGCTATAAGTTATAAAAACCGTTTGTCGCGCAGGGGCACAAGCGTGTGGCTTTATGTGCGCGAGGTTGGTGGGTACGATTCCCACTCGAGGAAGTGAAATATTTTCAACTCTTTGCTTCGTGAATTAACGAGTGAAAGTAATTGTTAATTTATCGAAAAAATTGTAATTTTCTATAAATTTCTTCTTTGTATTATACTTTTTATTACCTCATAAAATTAGAATCTTTCAGGTGTCCTACAGAACCCTGAATTAAACCCCAATTTGACCGCGCGGTCGAAGCCGTAGTATAAACGTAGTACTAAGACATTCCTCGAGTAAGTCATAACGGCCTCTATAATGCCGTCAATAAAATTTTCATTTCATTTTATATTTTCATAGATATTTATTAGAACGGGGTCGTTTATCTGCATTAGGGCTATTATGGCGGTACCAAAATCATTTATAAAATTTATTACATAAGTTACTGAGCAGGTGTCGGCGCTTATCGTTTGGGTTAAAAATATAAGTCAAAGTAAAATATCAATTTAACTTGAATACATTATTATTATAGTCTTTGAAATTTGTAAAATAATAAATAGAAGATATTTAGCTCTCATACGTCACGTCTAATATTAAGACGTAATTGTGTAGTAATGACTAGTATTTCACTTATAGTAGGGAAGGTAGAGGGAACCTACTGCTAAGATAGGTACTCCGTTCAGTTTTGAGACATCAATCAACGGAAATAAACGTCGAGCTTTTTTAGATACGGGAGGAAGTGAAAGTAATTCATACACCGTAGTGGGAATCGAACCCACAACCGTTGTGTTTGCATCACACGCTGAACCACCTAAAAATCCCTACTAATCTCTTATTTTAAACAAACGTAGAAAAAAGTGACGACTCGTAAATATAAAAAAGCAATCTTTTATGTTTAATCAACCCAAACATTGTGGTTTACAACCGTATAATTCGTTTCATTCAGTGCTTTAATACAAGAATACTTTTAATTTTCCTCTGTAATAATATTTTATAATAAAAAAACCTAAGATAACCTCCATCGTGACGTAGTTGTTAAATATATGTAAATGCGATAGTTGTAGGTTCGATTACCACTCAAGTATAAGTTTAACATGACTTTTCTATCGCGCTATCAACTCGCGCTATCTCGAATTTGGACACATTACAAATGTCTTGTAAAACTCAATGTCAAGAGTTTTCTCTATCTACTCTATTAGGATAAAGAGAGTTAAGTCATAGAGTATCTCGTGTAAGCACTAGCGGCGTTAGGGTAGGGCGAGCCTGGGCGACCGCCCAGGGGCGCCGGATAAAAAGGGCGCCGTAGACGCCCGTTCAGGGCGCTTTGCGCAAAGATGTCTTAAAATGGTCTAAGATCTAAAAAAAAAACAAAGTCACCGTCGTCTTTGATATCTAAAAAAAAAAAAAACAAAGTCATCGTCGAAAACTTTGAAAATAAAATTACAGAAAACATAGACTAGAAGAAGTGAAATTTTATTAGTTTTTGTCATATTTTTTTTTAATACATGGTTATTTCGTTGTACTCATTCTCTGTTTTGTATATTATTGAAATGTAGTTAGGGGGCGCCGAAAAAATTTCGCCCAGGGCGCCGGTAGTGCTAAAACCGGCCCTGCGTGTAAGCAGAGGTAATCTAGTGTTAAGACACTCAATTCCCCACTTTCTGTCCATTGTGATGTGTGAATTGTGAAAATGAAGAAAAGATTCCCTGTAGTGGGAATCGAACTCACAACCGTCAAATACCTAATATAACGGCCTCAATAATAATAATTGGTACAAATGACGCTTATAAAACATATTTGAATTTTATTTTAATAACAATTTTGAATTGCTACCTTAGCCTTCATCCTATTTGGTCAGATTGTACGTTGCCAGACCACGTAATACCCCTGTCATCAACATGTCATCAAATCTACGACCGTCTTCAACCCTTCCGTTATACATATTTAGCGAATATTACAATTTATTATAATAAAATTCTTTCATTTGTTATAAAAGTGGTTTAGATCGACAAAATAATAAAAGAAAGTTTAGCATGTCTGTATAGACATTTTTACAAACTTCCGCTGCTCAAAATTGATTGCTTAGAATTATCGTTTGGCAAGAGAGAATGCGATTTATGAATTTTGTTACAGAAGAGATAATAAGAGAGACGTACGACATGCTAACAAGATAAATAAGTTGTAACAAGAGTAGAATAATTTCGACGTAGCTTTGATGAGAACGTATGACTTAGGGGTCAGAGCGATTGGTTTTCAAGAGTTCAAGTCAAGGTTAAAATTTTTAACTTTGCCATTCATTTCAACACGCAATGCCATTGCGCATTGAGTGTTGGAACTCTACGTTTTTTCCACGATAACGAGGCCGAAGAAATGAAAATATTAAATATTTGATTACCCTTAGTGGGAGTCGAATTCACATCCATTTTTACAGACACCGTGCCACAACCATCTTAATTTACATTATAATATAACATGAATATATTTGAAAATGTTAAACATCTCTTGTATTTAATAGTTTCAAAAATAAAAAACCGTTAAAGTTACAATCACAAGTCCCGGCCATTGCCCAGAGTTCAGAAATGTAAATAAATATTAGTATTTGCTTTAAATTCACAAATTTATGAATTTGTAAATTTAATAATAATACAGTAGGTACCTATTAACAATAGCGATGGTTTCCTTAACATCATTCAAACTCTAAATAGGTACAGAAGATAAGAAAATTTATTCTTTGATTATTTTTTCCCCTAAATATTAAAATTATAAAAGTAGATACTTATTCATTATTTCCTTAAAAAAGATAAAAAAGATATTTACAAATATTTATACTTAGATACCCTTTAGACCCAAAAATATTTGAATATTTCATAAAAAAATATTCCTAAGAGAATTTTATAACAAAAAATATTAATCAGGACGCTAAGACTGTCGATTCTTCAAATTGACTTCCCACAGCGATCGCGACCCTCTAGATAGATTGAATTTATAAACCAAATATAAGAGAAACAGGAAAAATTACGATGAGTCCTCAACGATTCATAGAGTATTTGAATGGTGAGGTAAATATTTGGTGAGTCTGTAGGGAACATTACTTATTCTAAATTAATATTATTACATTTACTAGAATCATCCGCACGCAGCGCATTGGAACAACTCAAACCTGTTCCGAGTTTTTTGTTATGCGTGCCGTAGGCTGCTAGCCAGCATCGCCACGTTTAAAGAGTCGGCTAGAATCGCTTGCGACAATCACTTGTGTATCCATTGCTCTCTTAGCTTGCATTCAATTCTCAACCTTAGCTTCTTGCTATTACGTGCTAGTTTAGCTTGTATTTTCTATTGGTATTTATTTAAATTTCTTTATTTCCTTCTGTGATTATTTTCTCTTCACGTATCTGTGAGTTAAATAAATTTGGACAATTTCTCCACAAAATTTGGATTTTTAATTTTACTCATTTAGTGTAAAATAAATAAGATCATATTAAATAGTGGTATCACATCTCAACCGCTATATTGGTGACCCCTAAATTGGTGAGCACTACAATAAATACCTACGTTTACTGCTGGCAAGAAGATTTAAAACGGCAAGAGGCCATTTTGACGATTTTGGCAAGTGACCTCTGATACAAGATGGAGGACGCGACTACATCCAACGTGTGCAGAATTGGCGTGCGTATTCCACCATTCTGGCCGGAAGAACCAGTCCTTTTGGTTTTCACAAATTGAAGGTCAGTTTGCTTTATCTAATATAACAAGTGATACTACAAAATTTTATTACGTTGCCGCT
>HE671413.1:99928-126763 GCA_000313835.2 Heliconius melpomene melpomene | reverse complement strand
TAGCACTAGGTTCTCTCTTCTTGTTCTGCTGTATGCAGGATAAAGCGTGCAACTAATAAAAGTCCATACAAGTAGAAGAGTGGGTAGACCTGGTCCACCTTGTGTGGGACGTGAACTTGATTTTAATATTGCGTTTATTTATATCTTATTGTTATCTATTTATATACACTTTATGGAATACATTTGAGGTGCGATTGAGTACGCGTGGGCGTAGTAGGTTATTAAAATATTTTTTATCTTTACTTATTAAGCGAATTTAGCAGATAGTAAAGAACCTAGTAAATACTTAACATACACCATTCTCTATATTAAGATGATATTTAATGAGAGCAGTTTTAATTTTGAGTTATCATTATAAGAATTCCTCTAAATGAAAATCGAAGCCATACTCGTATACTATATCTGTTACTTCCTTTTTTTAGATCAATTTCTCAAGGTAGTTCAGCAAAGTACAAAAAAAATTAAGTTTATTACATATATGCATATATTCAGAAAAAAAGAAGAAATTTTTTTAGAAAACCATTGGTCGGTGGATGGTTTTAAGAAGCACAAACTGTCCTAGTTTTGCCTGAGGCGCGGGTTCCAAACCCCTACGTTTAAAATTAGTTAGATCAGTATGATTTCTACTATTATTATATAACAGTCTTATTATGCAACATTATGGTGTTTTAGAAAATATTGAGAAGTTAAATTTGACCTATAAAACGTACCCAAGTTAACAGCGAAGGGACCCAAAGGTCTTTATTAAAAGTTTACCCCAACTTTACGAGGTCGCGGTGTCGAATTAAAAGGCAACAGTTCTAAACAATTTCTAAATCCGGAGGCAAGGTCGTGTCAAAGTTAAACTTGCATAATAATCACGTAGCGTCATTAACATTTTGCTAAGGAATTACCGATTTTGATGTAATTTCTGAGTTTTGTATGTAACTTTTGTTTTAATTCTATGTCATATATCTCATTTTGTAGGGTATGCATAGGGAACCTAATATTTTCGATAAATGTTTTGTTTTGACGTGTGTGTGGATGAGTGGATAAATCACTCCTTTGAGTGGTAATCGAACCCGCAATTGCTGCGTTTACCGCCACTGAGCGATTATTCCACGCCAGTCTTACGGGACGAACGACACCGTATTTTTTTTCTTTTCTTTCTCTTCACGTTGTATCCCACAGATAGCAAGGTAGGTTAGGTAGAGGAAACCTAAGGAACTAGCGTTAAGACACTTCGTTTCCCACTTTCCTTTTTCTTTCCTTTTTATTCCACCTCGTTCTCCATTTGCTGAGGTATTGCATGATGTTTGCTCAATTAAATAGCGGAAATGAAAATATAAAATAATTCGTTCCTCCAAGTGAGAATCAAACCCACGACCTTCACGCTTACACTCACACAATTGAGCCCCAGCGCCATGACGGCCTTAATTTTATTAAATAAAACAAAAAAAGAAATACAGTTTCATAAAATCTTACAAAACTTTTATATATATAGAGTGATCCTCTTTAATTAAACTGTAGTTCCAAGTAAGTTAAACTAAACTACCCTGTAGATAGTTTGTTAACTCACCTGCGAAGTTCGGGATCGTTGGCAAATGGTGTTTTAGACGGATATCTTCCTTCTCGGTAAATTGAAATTGTTTAATATATTAACTTAGAGATATATAAGAAGGTCGTAATGGCGCAGTGCTTGTAGGTTCGATTTCAACTAAGGGGATTATTACCTATGCTTAATTTTTTTTATTTTCTCACCATGGTAACAAGAAGGAGAAGAAGTGATGCCTTGGTACAACCGTGTTACTGTAAACACGACGGTTGTGGTTTCGATTCTCATTTGGGGGAATGACTTATTAGTAATTATTATTTTTATATCTGGAAACAAGGCAAAGCACAAATTCTTCGTTAAAATTTAATACTTTTTTATAAAAATATATATTTCTAAAACATTTTGATAACATATAACCATTAATTAGTACATCATTAATTATCTAAATTATTTAATATAATTGCTATACACTCCATAAACACCCACATAAATTATAGATACATTAACAGATAAATCCACATAAACGTAGTTTAACTTTGTCAAAGCATTCACTCCTAGTTAGTACACTAACGTCTCAATCACCTGTAAATTGTAACTAACTTGCCGATTGTTTGCTGATTGCTCAAACTATCGTCGTCCGTCTGTTGACGGGGTAATTGGTACTGGTGTTGGTGTTAGTGTTAGTTATCTAGTAGTATTGCAGAGATATTGCGTCGCGGAACTTAACGCCGCTTAAATATTAATCCCATTGAGCCACTTTTGTTTCTTTCTTCCTCGCAACCTCTAGAAAACGCAGTACCTACAGAATTCGGAGGTAAGTGGAGAACGGAAGCGTCTTAATGGGAACCAACTGTCTTAACACTAGGTTCCCTCTGTCTAACCTGCTATGTAAGGATAAAGCGTGAACCTAAAAAACGCCTAAAAACATCTCATAAATGTCCCTAGGTTAGATACAAATATATTAACGAAAATTATATTAATATTCTTCCCTTATAAATATTCTTCCCACGTACTACTAGTACGACATGATGTCTAATCTCAATTACAGCATCCATCAGTCTGGACCACAATCTCGGTAAGCTACTGCTTACTATTATGCATATTATTTTTTATTTTCAACTAGACTGTTAGTGAGATGAAAATGGTTTAGGTGAATTTAGTTGTTTTATATATTTATTAAAAACGTTTTTACTTTAAAATATACAGAATAGGAGCCACAAGGCCGCGACAAGTTGTGGATTCGATTCCAACTTGATGAAATTACATATTGTCAATAGGTTCATTATAAAGTAACATAGATAATTATAACATAAACAGCTTTTAGTTATTTCCACTTTCAATACTTTGGCGAAGCCGCAGTTAAAAACTAGTTTTTTGTATTAAATGCAATAACTTCAATAATAAATGAACTCTTTTCGATATGATATTGCAAAAAACAATTATTATTGCTATTTGTTGACTCTCCCGAGATACATAAAAAAAAGAACATGAACAAATCGGTTTCTTTAAGAATTGTAATCAAAGATTGGAAATATTATAAAAAAAAGGTTTTAGCAAAATTTCGTTTCAATCGATACATTTTTTTTATTATGAGTAGGCAGTAGAAACCCAGTGTTAAGACATTTCGTTGTCCACCTACCGCCCAATTTTCGCGTTGTTGTTACGAGTACCTACATAGCGGAATTCAACGCCGCGTTGTCTATTAAGCAGAGCGGGGAGTAAAACGTAATTCCCCCCGAGAGAGATTCGAACGCTGAACCGTCATGTTCACAGCCTCAATTATTTCATAAAGTAGGTACTTTACGTCATTTTTAAATGTTATTTTCTCATTTTATTCCTTTAAATTTTATTTCATTCATTTGTGCACTCACTGTTAAAAGCATAACCTAAATACCATATAGATGTACGGCAGCACGTGTTATTAAAAATCATGTTTAAAAATTAAAAAGTATTTCATTTGGTTTCCGCCGCGTACTAATGGAACGATCGGTTTTAATTAAAACCTTACATTCGTTCAGGTAGAAATGTAATTATTATAATGAAATCGAGATGACGCTGTTCTTTCTACGAAAGTAAATCTATTTTTTTTATGTCTAAGTTATATTAGTATTATGCGCGGTGTTGAGTTCCGCCTTTCAGCTAGCGATGTCTGGAAATCGGGCGGAAATTGGATTCTAACACTAAATACTCGTTGCCTACAATGCTATACACCAGAACTTAATTATGGGATTTTTTATCCCGCAATTAGCAGAGTTGGCAGAGGGGATCTAGTGTTAAGACACTCCGTTCTTATTTTTTCCTTCCTTTTGCGAAACATTTCGTTTCCAGTGACAATTCCCGAGTAAGAATCGAACCTACAACTATATTTTTAGCTTCAAGCTGTATCCCACACATAGCAGGTTAAAGTAGAGGGAACCCAGGAAGCCAGTGTTAAATTCAAATTCAAATTACAAAATATTTTTTATTCAAATAAACTTATTATAAGCACTATTGAATCGTCGAATGAACATATGAACAAAAAGCTACCACCGGTTCGGAAGGCAGTTCTGCTGAGAAGAGCCGGCAAGAAACTCAACAGTTAAGACTTTTCGTTCCCCATTTCCCGCCGACTTTTGGAGGCATTGCGTGCTAAGTGGTGGCACTCAACGCCACGCTTTACCTAGACATCTGAGCGAAGAAATGAAAATATAATATTTTATTCCTCGGGTAGAATCGAATCCATGACCTGTCGCATTTATAGTAACACGCTCTGGCCTCTGCGCCACGATTGGTCTCACAGCACAAGTGGATAATGTTTATAATAATAAATACCTATCATTTTTATGAGTCCTTTAACAACAATACAGTAGGTGTACTAAAAGGCTATTTAAGATATTTTATCTTTATATTTTTGTAGCGGTGTTTAATAGCCACAAAAATATCCATTTGCTTAGAAAACTTTTATAATGGAATATTTAAAGTTTGCGGCTTAAAGGAAACGTACCTACCAGGGGGAGGGTCGTTGCCTTTGAACATATATTTTTAATAATTGTGCTACAGTCACTTGAAATTATTCTTTGTGAAGTGCTTTTTGTTAATTGGAGAAATTATAAAAGTAAATTTTATTTTTATTAAGGCTTTTTTGCATTTTTAAAGATATGAAGAGTGGAATACACTTGAGGAAGAAAAATACTTTTTTAATAAATCGCATAAAAAAATACGTAGCGAGATATGAACCCGCGCTTCTTACAAGCGTAGGTCGACTAGTAGGTCCTCCTCAGATAAAAACTTCTAAAGCAATGTTATTACAATGAAGTTATTTTTACGAGCGCCCTCGTCTCGCCGGCCACGTCAATGTTCACGACATGCGGATTTCTAAAGTAATCCTTTAATTAAAATTATTTGAGCTATTTTTGGTATCTTTATAATATTTTTATTACCTACAAATTACGTTTTTCTGTGACTTTTTTTCTGGCAAGTGAGTTGTGGCGCAGCGGCACAGCATCTGACAGTACATGCGACGGTTGTAGGTTTGATTAGTTCTCTTTTTAGGTGGGCCTTCTTTTAAAAGTTAAGCATTTTATACGCGATTTCCATACTTAAACATAATTGCTCCAACCTGTGATGTTGAAGCGTAAAACTAGGAAGTAATTTGTATAATAATTGCTTTGAAATGACTCGTACAAATGTACTAGTGTAGAACGCGACCGACAAACCTTCAGTTTTCCAGTGTTCCTTCAAACGGCACTGGCGCGTCTGACTGAGGTTCATTTCCTTGCAAGTGGAGTAGTATGTTATACTAGGTTCTCTCTGCCTGCCTTGCTACATGCGGGATACAACGTGTTCCTAAAAAACCGGGCGCTTTGCCTCGATACTAGAGCAAGGAAATGGAAATACAAAGTTTAAATAAATATTTCATTTCCTCGAGTGGGGATCACTCACAACCGCCGCGGTATAGTCACACCCTTGTGCAGCTGCGCCACGAGGGCCTCACATACTAAGTTCAATCATTTAATAACAAAAATAGCATTAAAGTCAATGACCTGAATGCCGGAACTCAACGCCACGCTGTCACCAGAGGGTTGAAGTAAAAATAATTCATCCCCCGAATGGGAATCAAATAACCAGGCTTACGTAATTAAATTTGTTTTCGAGTTACTGTCAAACAAACAAATAAATTAAGACACACATTAAAAGCAAATGTAACGAAGGTATTAATCCAGGTAATTATACAGTTTATAACTCAATGTGGGTAGGTACGAGTACATGCGTGAGTGTCGATAACCTTAGAGCATTCGTCATTGTGTTTACAAGTGAAGAATTACAGCATATGGTAAATTATGAGATTTAAAGTTTTTTTTTTCGTTTCATGCGGAATGCAGCATATAGCAGTGTAAGCAGAGAATCTAGTAACCTTGAGTTAAGAGACTTTCTCCATGTGCCACCCAATTTTGGGTGGTGGCGAAACTTAACGCTGCTCTTTGTTTTGCTACCCATGTAGGGATATATAGGGGAGATATAAATATAATTCATTCCTTAGAATAGGAACCGAGCCCACATACATCACGTTTACAGTCGTACGCTGAGCCACTGCACCAGGATAGTCTAAAAAAAGTTCTACAACCAAAATCGAACTCGCTACCTCCAATACTTCGTCTAACAAACTACTGTGCGACAGCGATAGTCTGTAGATTGAAAGTGTTAAACAAATAATTGTGTTTAGATAAGTCTTATTTATTTATTGTCGTGCGGTTCACTTTGTCGATAGTGAAACTTTTATAGTTATTTACGTGATCGCTCCACGTAGAGAGCTTTTAAAAGTTTTAGCTTTTAAGCTTTTATTTCTATAACAATAAATATCGATTTACTTGTTAATTATATGTTGAATTCGATTGTGTTTTTGATTCAATTTCAATCTATACTAGTATAGTAAAGATATTAGTTTGTTTGTTTAAGCGCGCTGATCTCAGGAACTATCAGTTTAAAATTAAAAATGTTTTCGTATTGAATAGTCCCTTTATCGGAGAATGTTATAGGCTATAACATTACGTAAATCGTTTCGATTTAAAAAGCTTCACATGTCAATTATAACTTTTAGTTATGCCATAGTTTTTTAACATTTGTTTATTGTGTTAGTATTAAGTAAATTGAGAAAAAACGTATGGCTTAGTAGACTGCTTCCAAGAGGCGGCGTTAGAATTCCGCTACGTAAAATAAGAAATTTAATTAATTAATAATAAAATAATAATTTCTTGTAGGTCCAACAGAGGCGAAGCAATAAACTTTAATAAGTTAAACAAAAACATAATATATTAAAATATACATTTAAAATTCTAATATATGTAAATTTCCGTGTAAACAAAAGGGTTCGTGAACCCTCACTCTTTGACAGACACTTATACTCAGATATGTTATTTTTCTTGGCGCTGTAAAACCTGATACAGTATCTATATAAAAAACATTACTGAATATTGTAATAGGAGAATGTTCTGAAATATATTCTGTCTAATGACGTGGATGGTTCTATTTTAATATGGACAAACATTTATATTATTAACAGAATTTAAAATTAAGCATTATTTCGGTCATCGTGGTGTATTTTCTCGTTCTGGTGATACAAAACGCAGCGTTGAGTTCCACCAGTATCACATTTGGTTAAAATGTAATAAATAATGTGTCTTGGTCTTGGGAATGATTCTTTAATTATTTTCACATCCTTGAGTGCAAGGATCAGTGGGTTATTAGACAAACCGTGGCTCTATAATTTCACACAATGTCTTGAAATACGGCCGAAGAGTTGGGAAAGGAGGGTCTTAACACTAGCTTCTCTTTCCCTATCCCGCTATATGCGGGATACAGCGTGAACTTGAAAAGAATATAAATTTACCAAAGCCAATTTGTCATCGATAGTTTGTTTTGACGCAGTTCATTCACATGTCACGTAATATGAGATTATTTGCCAAAAATATACGTTTTAACCCTAATGGGAAGGGGTGAAGGCGTATCGCAAGTTTCACATATTCTTAAACGTTATTTATACTTGTTTTTATTATGGGGAAATTGTTTTTTATTAGACTTATTGATATATTTGGGTACCTTAATCTTGTATTGAGGTACTATGAACAATTGAAGAAGTAATAAATATAATTTTTTATTCCATCGCAATTTCGGTTGCGTAAATTAGCGAAACTCAACGCCGCGCTTTTTCTTGTTACCGGAGCGAGGAAATGAAAATAATTCCCGAGTGGAAATTAAACCCACAACTGTCACGTCACGTCACGTCATGTTACTGTATGTAAGACGATGTGCCACTGCACCACGACGGTCTCACATTTATAAAAACAAATTGTTCCTTATCCGTTAAAGGTATTACCGTGAATTATTATACTAGCTTTCTTAGAAAATTGATGAATACAATATCTTTGTTAGGCATAATGATGAATTTCCCCACTTTCATTTCAATGTTGGTTTTGTTAAATTGATTTCGTTAGAACACAATGAAAGGACAATAACCGCGTTCAACGTCCACCGAAGTGACTCGAAATAGAAGTGTTATCGGGCAACCAACTTTCTGTGTGTCTAAGTTCCTTGGAGTGTGTAGGCCGTAGCGGGACTCCCCTCCTAACCCTGGAGTGTGGGAAAAAACATCATATTGCGTTTTATACTGGTTGTATTTTGACAATATTTTATAAGACTAATAATAGGGTTTGCGTAGGGACGTCTCTTCGTTGTGGGTTCTCTACTGCAATTTATAATGGGAAGTGTTCTGGGACTTTGACCTGGTATTTCCCACCGAATTTTTGCGCGTAGTTCAAAAACTTAAATATCACCCTCTCCACATGGATACATGGAACTCTACTATTGTAGGATACCGTAACTTTCTTCTACGCGTCTCATAGATGTGGAACGGCCTACCTGCGGCAGTGTTTCCAGGTCGATACTACTTGGGTACCTTCAAAAAGCGCGTCTATCTCCATCTCAAAGGCCGGCAACGCACCTGTAGCTCCTCTGGTGTTGCACAAGGCCGTGGGCAATTCGGCGGAAAGTGGGGAACAGAGTGTCTTAACACTACTTTCCCTCTGCCTATCTCGCTGTGTGCGGGATACAGAGTGCATGCACAGATATATACTCGTACGTATATATAAATAAAGTAAACTGCTGACGTCGAAAGAGTTTTACGTTCAATCGTATAGGCGGTTAAAGCTTTACTGCTTTGTTACTTTGCTTTTACAAATTGGACTTTTCCTTTTTGTTTTCAGATATATTCAGTTTGGTATTTATTTATGTTTTTGTGATTTAATATGTTGTGCGCAGAATCTGGCTACAAGTGCGATGGTCGTAGGTTCGATTCCCTCTCAAGGTAATTAGGGGAAGCAAGAGGTGATTTAAATCCATATCCTTTGACATAACCATACAAACCAAGCGTTAAAAATGTATCGGCATAAAGAATAATAAAATTGTACCATAATAACACAAATTGTTTTTTTTACTTTCATTGAGAAATCCAAGAAGTAATTGCAACGTGATCGCCGTCGGATATTTTTATAACAGGTATTTATTTAGCTCTTTTGTTTTTGTATAGAGATAATAGTGTTGTTATCATTCGGTATAATTATAGTTTTTTTAATAATAATTAGTATGTAGGTATTTGAGTCCATCGCGGTGAGATGTTGTCTGGCTGTGCCAAACACGGTGTTTAGTTCCGCTACTCGTGTAATCTTCTTTACATAATATTCACCCTATGCAATATTTTTATGAGATTAATAAGTCTCTCTTCGAGGCCAGAAGTGGCAAAGGCACAGACATGTCACTGTAGGGGCGAATTCCACTCGAGGAATTGAAATATTTAATATTTTCATTTGCAAGGGCCAGAGCGAAGAACCTTGCCTCCTTAGGCAAAACGCGGTTAAGTTCAGCCACTGCTACATTTGGCGGAAAGTGAGGAGTGGAATATCTTAGCACTAGGCACTCTTTGCTTACCCTGCTACATGCGGGGTACAGCTTGAAGCTGAAGAAATAACTCCACACTTTTGTAAGGAGGCAAAGCGCGGCGCTGAGTTCAGCTATTGAGCACGCCACCAGAATTTGGAGTGGATAACGGAAGTGTAAATAAGACTCCTCCTCCAGACTAAGGTAGTCAGAGGGAATCTCTGCTCACTCTGCTCTACTCCATTCGGCCTGCTTCAACAATTCTCTATTTAATAATTCTCTATTTCATCTTAGAAAAAAGCGAAACCTGTTTTAAAAAATATCCACGCTGTAATATACGTGCTTAAAGAAATTATAATTAGAGTCACGTCTTTTAACTTTATATAACGAGCTAATTTCATACTTTGCTTCACAAGAAATACGTATTACATATTTTATTTAAGTTTTATGATGATAAATTGGAATATTCTTGAGTGAACGCGGAGGTTGACAGCGTTGAGGTCCGCAAAGCGAGGACTTTCTTGTGATTGAAGAAACAAATATAAAATTAGCTTATTAAATGATAAATAATTATTAATTACTTTAAATTTGAATAATTTTTTCTTTCGAAAAAGCTAAAAGTTATTTTGGACCTTTAATATATTTCAGAATTTTTTATAAAATAGTAATTTAACAAAATGAATGAAACAGTTCGAGGCTATATTTAAACTTAATAAACTACAAGTAATTATCACAATAGCGTGTAACTTCTAGAATACTCCTATAGTTGTAACTCATGAAACGCAATTCAATTAGGCTTAATGTGGCATGTGTATATTACATATAGTTCCAACTAACCACCGGTTTCCAATATTTTACACCCTTGTCAAAGTCAGAGAGCTATTTTAATGAACGATCTATCTTAACGAGAGAGCGATATGATAGTCTGCATATGTGAATAAATTGGTAAGTTATTTTTTTTGCTGCTTTATCCTGTAAATAGCAAGGTAGGCAGAGGGAACCTAGTGTTAGGGATGAATTTCATTAGGCATTAACTCAGTCTTTAGACAGCGTTCCCCGAATACCGCAAAATGAAAGCAGGTTATCCATATAAGGCATGAGGGTATTCCCCGCACGTTCCCTAATAACCAATGAAATTCATCATTTGGAAATCACCACTACCCCGCATGCGGGCCCTATCAACTAGTGCAAACGATTATGGCATGCTACCCCTACGGCATGCGTGATCTCCCGTACCCGGAATGCGTACTGTAACAACAAAAGAAAATAAGCTCTTAAGATCTCCTCATTGATATGTCAATTCCAGATATTGCGAGTTGAGTAGCGTAGCTCAACGTTGCGCTTCGTTTTACCAGCACTTTTCTATTGTATGGAACTATAATTTAAGCGTTTTCGTTGTATAGCTATTAGGCCTGAGTAGGATCTTTTCCGCTACTCAATATCTAATAACCGGAGAAATAGTCAAAAAGTAAGCAACAGAGTGTCTTAACACTAAGTTCTCTACCCTGTTATATGTGGGACAGTGTGAGTATATATAGGATACTTGCGGTATTCAGTTTTATCGTTAATATTGAATCTTAATGTCCTCATAAAGATGACGCTTTCACTTAGCGACGCGACTAAAACTATTTTCGTGACCCGTTACAGTAATTGTGTTTAATGGTGGAATCTAAACATATGACGACTTTTTGTTTATTTTGCTTTAGTTTATTGTTTATCTCCCGTTTCGTCTAACGGCTCTAGGAGAGAAAATGTACACTTATTTTTCTATTTTCATTACGTATTGTAGGCGGAACACGACTGAACTTTGTATAACCTTACATGGAAGGTGAAAATGTATATTAAATGAATATTTAAAAAACTCTCCGTTACTGAAAGGTTGGCATGTACTCCATATACATAGCGATTATGCAGTGTAGGAAAGCCCTCCGAAAGGATTTCTTACAATTTCTATGAAAATGAGATTTTTTTTCTTTTTACTTCTGAAAATCTAGAGAACTATTTAAACGTAAATATTTGATAGAATTCAATTACAGTTAAAGCCTAAGGACAGTTATAACAGACAGACAAACCTTTAAGCAAAATATAGTTGACTATAAATGTCAACAAACTATTTATTATAAGTAACATACAGTTAGTTCCAAGAATACGAAAAAAGAATTGACATAGTTCCCTAGAACGACCGGCCGAATGAGTTACTGACTTTTGTTTAGTCTACGACGGCTAACAAATGTTGCGTAAGTTAAATATTATATGTTTGTTTTATTATTTAGCTAAATAAAGTATGTAGGTCATTGTTATAAGAATCGTCGTGGTGCAGCGGCAGCACCTGACTATAAGCACGAGTAGGCTGTAGGTTTGATTCTTAGTCGGGGGATTGAATTTATTTTCATTTCCTAGTTCTGGTAACAAAACGAGACAGAGAGAAATTGTCTCACTTTGTCACGACGTCGTTTGTGTATACTCTTATGGCACTTTATTTTTTGTTGTTCTTCTCATTTCACCCTTATTTCATGAGTAAACATCACTCAGGGCAATTGATTAAATTATTAACTTTTTGAATTTTAATTGAACGCAACGCGGATAAAGGCGTAAAAGCTTGCAGCTCTTCTTTCTTATAACAAGTACAAAGAGTATAGGAAATAGGTGACCGGGAGAGACTGCTGAGTTAGCTGAGTTAAACTCTGACACATATTCTCAATAGAAACTTTTATATACAATTCATATAAACACTTGTTACAGATCTCCGAGCAAGTTTACTTGTCGAGTGTGCGCTGTACGCTAAGTGACTCGGAAACTTCAGTGTATGGAAATGTATTTTTATTTAAATTATATTTTTATACATTTTTTATTTACTTGTTTTTTGAAGCCTGTTGTGGCGCAAGGTACAAGTTAAGTTCCGCCACTCAACAGCCCAGAATTGGAAGGAAAGTAGAGAATGAAAGTGTTTTAATGGGAACGGAGTGACTTAACACTAGGCTCACAGGATTCCTCTGCCTATCTTTCTATATGCGGAAAACAGCGTAGAGTAATTTTTTTAAAGTTATAAAACATTTAATATTGAACCTGCACCTCTCAGAAACTGTGATAAAGAAACGCAGTCTCAAATCGTACGTTCAAAATTTTGGTACAATTATCGAGAAAAAAAACTAGATTTTTATACACTTAGTGAAACAAATGCTATGGAATGTGTTCGGACCTATAAATTGTATGAGCCTAATAAATAAACTAAACTAGTAACCTCTGAAGAGTTCCAATATTTTGATCCTGGCTCCATCATCACACCAGCTCGTTCATAAGATTAGATGCATTGTCACTTAAGCTACATAAAACTGTCAAGTGGTTCCATCCAGATTCTTGCGTGGGTACTCTACTATTTTTCCATAACCATTATTTTCAATCATAACATCAAGACCTATACTTATCGACAGGAAGTAGGCACGACCTACTATACTAATATCAGTGCGTTGCCTCAAACATTATGGGCCAGCATAACGACGCAGTGGGGCACATTGATGACCACACGACGCGTAAGTGGAATAATATTAATAGATTCTTAGTCGTGATAAAATTGATTTATGTTGTTAGCATTTGGCTTATTTTAGTATTGTTTAATTTGTGGGTTCGATTCTTGCGTAGTAATAAAGTATTTTCATTTTTTCGCTCTGGTAGGTAGATGAAGCGTGGCGTTAATATCCATTTTCGCTCATTCTATTCAACTTTCGAGACATTACCTCGAGAGCGACTACAGATACAGTCTCATTGTAACTGTTTTATAGAATTTTATTTTTCTTGCTTTACATTAGAGTGGGAAGGGAACCTAGGAACCTTTTGTTAAGACGCTATGTTTTCCATTACGGCACTTACTTTCTTAACTTGGCGTCGAATTTTTCTAAATATCATATTTTAGCTTCTTCTTGTGACCTTGCGCTATACCCAAAATAATTGGTTACAAAAAATATTAGAAAAAAATATCAGAGCTATTTAATGTCCACATACGCCATACATGGTAACGTAGTTTCAAAGTAACTGGCAATCGTTGTCAACGTTACTAAGTGAGTAAATATTTAATTACTATTTGCCGCAGCTATCAATATTTACTACTCATACTATTGAACAGTCGTCGTAGACATAATAATATGATTTCTGAAATATTATAATTATTTTATTGAAGTTGTCGTGGCGCGGGGTTACGAGCGTGTAAACGGAACAGTTGAGGGTTCGATTCCAGAAAATAAAAAAAACGGAATCTTTATATGATTACTCTGACGTCAATCTGTCTGTCTGTTACAATCATTTATCTCAAGAACATCGGGAGGTATCAAATTGAAATTAATTCCAATCTTCTTTTGGAGGTTCAATATATTTATAAATATATACAAAAAAAAGAGATGAGACAAAATCGTCGCAAGTCAACGCTAACAGAACTTTAATTATTGAGATCCTCCACAATATCCTCTCAGCAGCGAGGGACGGATGAGCAAAACAATTATATTCGAAACCCACATATTACGTACTTTATCAGATTTCAAAGTAATATATTGTAATTTAACTAAAATAGATTATTAACTGTTTTATATAATAACGTTACAATTAGTAAGCCATAATTAATTAGTTACGGATAGGTAGAGAAAACCTGGGAACCTAGTGTTAAGATACTGCGTTCCTATTAAGACACTTCTGTTCCCCAATTTCCGCCAAATACCAGAGACTCAAGGCTGTACGCTCGAGTAGGAATCGAACCCACAATCATCGCGCTTACTCTCTCATGGCGGTATAACGTCCTCAAAAAATATAAAATATAAACCATTATTTTTGTAGTCAATTCTGAAGACATGAAACAAAATAGAAAGTTATCAGGTTTGAGTAACCAGCTTATGAGCACCAGACTAAAAAACGTACTTTGGTTGAATATGCGATCAAGCGGACGCACGTAGGTACTGTCGTACAGGACTGTGATGAACAACTGCTAGAAATGGTATACATTTCTAATCTTTTTTAACCATGACGTTGACCATACACTTTGAAATTCTTAATAATAAATAATTCGATTTTTTATTCTTTTTGTGGAGAAATACAAATGACTTGTTTAAAAAACTCTAAACAAGCAATGTTCCTATAAACGTAATAATATCTGAGAATTTCTTTCTCTAGCACATTGAAACAGGTATACATACCTTCACGCTTTAAAAGAGACGAAAAGACGAGAAGTTGACGCACTTAGAAAATACCGATTCACTCTTGATTTGAATACCCTTACATTGAATTACATATAAAAAAATACAGAGGCCAGCAAAGAGTCTCATTGTTTTGTTTTGTCCAAATGAAGAATGTAGACTCAAAGGGTTTTCATCGTAGAGTAGTACAGTGATGCTAGGGGTTCTATGGGTAAATACTTCTTTGAAATATACATTATACATTCAAATTAGTCTTTCCAGTTGGCATTTTATTCTTAGGACACAATCTACGGTTATAATGGGATTCTTTTAATCTCTTTTATCGAATCCTTTAAGAAGAAGCTTATTGAAAATTTGCTTCTGTCGGCAACTTTGCAAAATATTTATAAATTCAGCTCAACTTTGTATTAAACCTGTGAAATAGATTAGATTTATAATAGGATTGCGTACCCACCAAACCGCGGTGTGGTGGGTGATTTTGTATTGATCTTTAGTGTTTATATTTTTATAGCTTTAAGCTGTATTCCACATATAGCAGGGTAGGCAGAGGAAACTGAGAACCTAATGTTAGGACACTCGGTCTCCATTAAGACAGTGGGAGTGAAGTGGGATAGCGACTGTAAACACGGTGATTGTGGGTTCGATCCCCACTCAGGGAAATGATTGTATTCAAATTATTGTCATTTCTCTGCACTGGTCGATAAAGCACTGTGTTCAGTTCCGCCATTCAACACACAAGAAGGTATTTTCTGCCTATTTGCCACGCGGGAAAAAAACGTGAAGCAGTTGTTAAATCATATTATACCATTAATATTTCCTATACAAGTTGGTAAAGGCTTCACTTTGCCGCTTGCACCGGACGACGATTTATAAGTTTTAATTCATTCGTAATTGAATCGCGACTCTCTTGACTGTTTGCGAGCTGAAAGCTTCTCGTCTATTACGAGCTTATTCTAACTACTTAGATTTTATATTTCTATTTTTGTTGAAAGTAGTTTCTATTAAGTGACCTACACCTTATTCCTTTTATTAGCTTTAAGCAGTTCCCCGAATATAGCGGGGTAGGCAGAGGGGATCTAGGGTTAAGCTAGTAAGACACTCCGTTCTCAATTTTTCCACAATTGTCAAGATATTGTGTGCTGAATGGCGCAACCAGTAACTAAAGGTACGAGCAAGGAAATAAAAATAATTGATTTTTAACTTTTGAAAGTGTTATTCCACACTTACGAAAGAGAAATACTTATTTAGAAAACGTATAAAAAAATTTACGTAACGAAATTTGCACATGCGCCCCTTGGAAACCGCCTATGCGCTCTGACCACTAAGCCATACATTCTCATTAAGCTACGTCGAAATGTTTTCTTAATAAGGAAAATAATTGATAAGGGAATTGAACTTACAAACGTCGCGACGCTGTGCCACTGTGGTATGACGGCCTCATCCATGCCTTTAATCATCATTGAACAATACTAGACGACCTTAAGAAATATCAAATGCAAAAATAAGAAACATAATGTCCAGCGCTTCTGTACTCATGGAGACAAATTGCTTCGAGCACAAAAGATATAAGAAAAAATAGTTGGCATTGAAAATTCTCAGATTAATCTCGAGACAAGCTTTATTGTGGTTTTAATATAAACTTCGAATATTAATGTTGTACTTGCGGCTATTGATTAGAATACTTGGACGTTGTGGTGTAAGGGTTGGGTTTTGAGTTCCAGTCAAGGGTGTGAATTATTTTTATAACTGCGCTTAGATAATAAGACAAAATGCGCCATTGAGTTACGCCGCTCAACATTCAATGTCGCGAAATTTTTAAAACCTAGTCCAAAAAACGCAAAAACACGTGAAACAATTTTTTTATCTTATTTAAAAGCTTTTTTTTTGAGCTTCTTGCTGTAATCCCCACATCTGGTTTGTGTAGGTAGGCATAGAACAGGAAGTCAATGCCTCGCTTTGCCTTGTTACCAAAGCACATTAAATATATCATTTCCTCGAGTGGGAATCGAACCTACAACTTGTCGCATCTAGTGACTGGTCTCATTTTAAAATATAAAGAAAACACACACATGCATGAAACTCACACATGGATCTAACAGAATCTGCGTTATCACAAAATAAAATGACATTAAGTTCATTTTATCTAAACTTTTCTGTCTAGAAAGTTATTTATGAGTGTAACGTACTTTGATTTTATTTCTGCACGCTTAATACTAATTATTTCTAGCATTTATAGAATATGTGCGTACGTGTATACAGGGGGAATGAACTATTTTCTTTTCCTCACTCTGGTGATAAGAGATCCGCCATTCAACTCAATGTCTCGAATATTGGGCGGAAAGTAGAAAATGGAGTGTTTGAAAATTATGTTCTTACTATTTGCGGGATATAGTAGACTGTAAAGAAATATATAGAAAGAATATTTGTTATTAAGTGTCCTCTTGGGAACAGTCACTCATTTTTTGCCGAATTCTAGAGGCATTGGGTGGTTACCAGAGTGAGGAAATAAAAACTTTAAATATTTTATTTCTTCGAGATTCTTTAGCTTAAAATTTTAGTATTACAAACTTAAATTACCTTTCTTTGTCTTTGACTATCCTCAAAAGTAATTGATTAATTTAGAAACATAAGAATTTACTTAATGCTTTATAAAAGCTTCTCAGATTTAATCGTCTAATTTGTTATAATTATACTTAATAACTACTGTAATGGAACTTACTTTTAATTATAAGTAACTAGGAGACTTCGCTTCGCTCGCCAACTTTCACTCGTTTCGCTCGTTGTAAAGACAAAATTTTTTTTTACCTGCATATTACAATAGTTAAGACCTTAGGTAGGTATATAGATTTCTTGTATATTTTCAGTTTACAGCTGTTTTCTAAAGGGGCATAGATATAGAAATCCTTGTGTCAACTCTTCGTAGTTTTCTTTCCGAACGAATTTAAGCCATTGTATATTAGATAGCGGAAGTCAACGCCGGGGCACTGACCTAATTTAGTAAAATTTATATAAATTACATAACACTACATAGAAAGAGAAAGACGAAAGAAATTTACATATATGTATATCTTTAAAGCTTACCAACTCCCGATCTATTATAATATACTATTTAAATAAAAAACGCCGTATTTCACATATAATAATTATAGAGGTAACTCATCCACACGTAAATACAGCAATTAAAATACTTTGAATGGCTGTACAAAAAACAAAAGAGTTGGAAGTACTCGCTGCCTCGCCGTGTATTGCCATGGAGTGAAAGGAAATTTAAATTCTATTCAACGATACTAGAAATTATGATTTTGTAGAGATCTGTTATGTAATGTTGTAGGCAGTAGTCAGTGCTGAAGGCACGTTGTATGTGGGATTTGGGAAGAAATAAAATGTAAGTCTAAAGTTTGTTGAATGCGGTGTTGTGTTACGCTGCACTAGTTGATTAGTTTATAGTATTTCGTGTATGTAGGTGATGCTTGGAACTAAAAAAACGTATTTTGAATCTACCATTTGCGTCATAGTCCATATTTTTTACCTTCACATAGTATCCCACCCGAATATAGCAGAATAGGCAGAGGGAACCTGGGTACCTGTGTAACACACTCCGTTTTATTTCCCATTAAGACACAGCCATTGCCTATTTTCAGGGAGCTTTTATTTCCCTTTTTTCCTTTCATAAAAATCAGTTTATCCGTTTTGGAACTTCAGAGCATAGAGAGAGACATAGAGATAGACAATTAGGCACAAAATATGTGTATATTATACAAACAAGAAAAAGAAATTGTAATAATATCTTTTATATAATAAAACTACATATACAAGCCGTTTTTTTTATTCTTGTCTTAAAATTCGTTTTACTATTTATATCCAACAGTACTCAAATTGAAATTGTGCTCTAAAAGTTATATCAAAATAGGCTAAAATGTTATAGATATTTGACAAACATATAAAAATATATAATACAAACCACATTTAATCCGTCTGTACAAACGTCTCGTCGCTTTGACGTGTTGTTTTTTCACCTTAAAAACAACATATTCATTCACCGTCGTCGGTTATTTCATACTCAATGTAGTTTTAAGAAATACTCTCAAGGTTTCCAGTGTAAGGTCGAGATTTAGCACTTCAAGCTTCTTTTCAAAAGAAAATATTCTGGTTTTTATGGTTGATAAATAAACTCTTAATACTTTGTGACGTTGGAATTTATATAGTTGTAAAATATTATATTATGCAATGGTTTTTTATATGTTATATTTATATTTGTTAATTTCCGAGTATAAGCGACGGTTGTGTGGAGTTCGATTTTCACATGGGAAATGTTTTTTTTTTCATTTTGCTCGCTCTGGTAACAAGACAAACCGTGGCGTTAAGTTTCGCCACTCGCCACGCAATGTCTTCAAAATTCGGCAGAAAGTGAGGAATCGAACCCTTGCTATACACGTGAAGCTATAAAAAATCACATTTAATTTATATGCAACTGTAGATTTACCTATCTGTTATTCTAAAACAAAAGGATTCACAATTTAATTACATTCCTTTATAAAAATATGCAATATATCCTTTTAATGGAAAAAATGCAATCAGCTCTGACATCAGATACTGTGAGCTCTATTGAGAGTAAGGTTTACTTTTTTTCATAATAATTCTTTTGTGAGAAAGCTGTTTGTTTATATTGTCATTTATCTAGAAACGTTTATTTTGTATTTATGTTACGAATATTTTATATGATAATATATTTGTAGTACACCTGCGACTCGTCGCGACATCGTTACTGTTATGGAGAAGGTAGTAGGTTTGGTTTTTGGGGCAATATTCATATGGTGATAGATGTTACCAAAAATTATGTATGAGACATTCTTCTAACGGTAACGTCTATCGTTAGCATCTGGTTACATCTACATAAAATTCCACCACCATCATCCAGTCAGTATACAATAATATATATTATAATTCTTGACAAAGTAGAATGATTTATCGCTAGGGAAAATTATGATGATATAAAAAACTTGCCACTTTTCCCCACAGATGTTATAGGTACTGATGTCAGTTTGTAAGTATGCTCTGCCTCGTCAAAGGGAATACTTTGAGAGACCTACTTAGGTATGATACTTACATTGACTTCGTTCTTTGTGAAATTAATCTTCGAGTTTTAAGCGAGATCTCATAATTTCTTTAGAAATATTTCAAAATATTTGATTTAACGTTTTAAAAAACAATTTTCTATTATTAAGAAAAATTATGACAATTAATTTTGAATCTTATTTTCAATAAGAAATATCAATAATATAGCATAACAAGATAGGAAGAGAGAACCTACTGTTAAGACACCGATCGAACCCACAACCTCCCGTACCACTGCGCCACGACGGTTAAATGGTAAAAAAAAATTCAACAAGAAATAAGACCATTTATTAATTTTTTCGTTTCCAAGCAACCATTTAATATTGAAATGTCAGTATTGTTAGTACTAAATTCAGCGATAGCTCTGAACGCAGTGCTAAAAAAGTATACAGTCCAAACATCAATATTCCAGCGCAAACAGAACGACCTAAGTTAAAACAATAGAAACGTTTACATTGCCAAACAATCGACGTACTAACTCGAACTAGCCTGACCTCGCGGTCATTGAACCCCTGACCTATATATCGATCGCTGCAGTTGCAAATCGATGCTCTTATAGGCCGTCGAAGCAGCGGCACATCGCCCGTAAACGCCAGTTGTAGATTCGATTCCCACTCGTGAGAATGATATATTTTTGATTTATCGTTTTGGTAATAAGACAAAGTTAAATTTAGCAACTCAACAAGTAATGTCTTGAAATTTGGTCACGAGAAACTGCCTATCATATAATTAAGTTCCCATTGCATACCTTGGTATCTGCGAGATACAGTAAGTCTACTTTTTTTCTCTTATATCCGTTATCAGATACGGATATCTCTTATCATGTTGTTGAACGTAGTGGTTGCATAGCGACACCTGATTTATTATTATTAGGTCAAATTACCGGCTCGAAGGACCAATCGATAACCTATTTTGTTTTTATTAGCTATAAGAAGATATGTAGTTTATATGGTAGTGGTGAAGTAATATAATTTCAGTATTTTATGTATGTATCGATTTATTTTTAAACTTTTTCCAACTTTCGGCATGAGAAAAAGAAAAAAAGTCTTAAATCTAGCTCATAGCTCATTTCAATTAGGTTGGCTGTTAATGCGACGGTTATATATATTGAATAAATATTTTGTTTTCTTCTCTCTGATAGTAAGATATGTACGTCGTTAAATTTTGCACTCAACACGCAATCTCGAAAATTTGGCGGTGAGAAGTAAACAGACTGTCTTAAACCTAGATTTCCTCAGCTTAACCTGTTATTTTTATACAGAAAAAAAAAACAATATAATGACTATATGCTTAGAATGTTTTTTATATATCGTTTACAAAATACATACATTTAAAAAAATATGGCAAAGTGACAAATACAAATTCTCAAGTAGATGATTTGATTTTTATCTTTTTAATAAATGAGCTCGAAGTTCTATTTCAAGAGTTACTTCAAATAGAAATTTTGTAACTTTAATACAAATAATGCTTTTAAAGCTGTTGATGAAAACTTGATCTAAATTTTAAAGGATGTCAAACACTTCAATTATTTATAATTCTTCTAGTACCTTTTTCAAGTAACATTTTGTTGAAATACTGTCAGCTCTTATAGTTTTAAGTTGAAATCAAAACTAGAGTCGAATTTAGTGGATTCAGAAAGTTGAAAATTGGACTCCCATTCGAGGAAAAAAATGTTATTACTTCGCAACAAGTGGTAAAAAGGCAACTCACAGCGTTGAGTTTCGCCACCCGATTGACAATGCCTTGAGCGGCAGAATGGAGAGAACGGAGTTTTAATACTGCCTACTTTGTATGTACCTATGTGTAGGAAAAGCAATCTAAAAAAATCTTAAAGTCCACGAAAAAAAAAGTCGGTCGACGGTCTAGGATTGATTTTGTTTTGACAAGCCGTACGCTCCCTGCTCTGCATATCAAAATTTCCCTTTTTTAATTCAGTAGTTTAGTCTGTGCGATGTCTGTCAGTCACTCAAACGGAAGAGTTTTATATCTGTAGATAACCATTGTTTCTTAATAATTAGATCATCTTGATGTCGACAGCGCGATGACTGATAATACCAGGTCATCAGGTTAAGAGATTCTCTTCTCGTACTCGTTTTATAGATTCTAGCAAAACAAGCCGCTGCTAAGTTAGTTTGTTTTTTTTAATTTTTAAGCTGTTTTTTGTTTTGGTTTACCTTATACCACGCATATCGCAGGGTGGGCAGAGGGAACCTAATTTTAAGATACCGTGCTACTCACGCCGCGAGAGTTCGCGATGTTCCGTGTTGAGATAACACCTCGCTTCATCTATAAGACAAAGTACGTCGTTGAATTCTGGTTCTAGTTGAGTTTTATGGGTTTTACTTCCATGAGTTGAATTAAAACTCGCAGCCATTATGTTTACAGCCAGACACTTGTCCGCTGCTCCATGACGGCTTCAACACCATATATCCTTAGAAACAAAAAAAAATGTCTTATTCATTCTTACATACAGACTCCTACAAAAATAGGTTCTAAGGAAAATATACTGACATATATAACCTTCCATAACAAACCTTGTCATTCATAATGAAAACAGAATCCATTCGGCAACGTTGCGAGTCAATCACGAGTCACGGGTGATGTAACTTATGTAGGAATCGTCATAGCTATTTGTTAGTCCGTTAGCTTTGGGACTACGTAACCGTATTTGCCTTCTATTGTTATTATTTATTTGCAGTTTCACGCATTTTCCCGCATAGCAGAGTAGGGCACCGTAGTTTGGGAATCAAACTCATAATCTCTTACATAGCAGGATAGGCAGGGAAAACTGGGAACTTAATATTAAGACACTCCTTTCCTCATTAAAACAGAATAGACTGGATTTCGGCGGTAAGTGGGGAACGAAAAAGTCTTAATGGAAACGGAGTGTCTTAACACTCTGCGTGTATGTGCGGGATACAACGTAAACTAAAAAGACATAAAAAACACATTATTAAAATTAAAAAAAAACCATATTCTAATTTAGCAAGTAACTCCCACATGATTCTAAACCGTATAAGAATAATATACTAAGTTCAAGCGGGCGAAACCGAGTTTGAGACTAGTAATTCAATAAAAATAGAAAGATTATACAGTTTAGTAGCATTCTATGTAATATGGTAAGAGTCGGGACTCTAAGGATAATCCTAGGACGTGATCTAATGGACCTTTACACGCACTTTGCTTTTGTAGCTTAAACCTCGTTTTATTTATCCTTAACTAGAATAGTTATAATAGGGATTTCTTTAAAGGAAAAGGTTTTTGAATATTTTTGTCTTTTAACTTCTAGCTATATTTGACATAATATACTCGTAACAGAATAAGAAGAGAATCAAGCATCGTGACACTCCACTCCGCTTTCCGCCAGAATTCGGGAGATTGCATGTTAAGCGGAACTCAACACCGCACTTCGTCTTTCGCCTCCACCATTTTGATCCATCCATAACTCAATAAAATATAGTAATTTCAATTTAAATTTTTCAGTTTTTAAGCTTGTGATTGTAAACACGATGGTAGTGGATTCTATCTTCTTAGAATTTTTTTTTGTTATTTTGATAGCTTCATGCTATTACCGGCATAATTACGTCTCTCGTTTGATTTTTTATTAAGCGCCTTAAAATTATTTGTGAAGCCGTCATGCGGCTATAAACGCGACGATTGTATGTAAAAATTGAGGAACGGAAGAGTCTTAATGGGAACGGAGTGTCTTAACACTAGGTTCCTTCTGCCTACCCCACTTGTGAGAGATGCAGCATGAAGCTCAAAAAGATATTTAATTTTATTTTCTGGCGACATCGCAACGCGGCATATAGCAACAATTAATGGACTGTCTAACACAAAGACAGTTTTTCAATTAATTTTTTGAGATTAACGCTTTCAACCAAATAAATATTTCAGCTTTTATAATATTGGTATGGATATAGGCGAGTTAGTAAATCAGTATTTCGCATTCCAGACTGCCCTAGTTTCTTTTAGCTAAAAGTTATGGCTCCTTATCGCTTAAGAGACATTTTATTGGTGGTTGAATGGAAAATCGTGTTTTCCTATTTTTTTTACTTTTACTTTATATTGTCGTTAGATCGTTGTTTTTTTGCGTACAAAAGAGGTCGTCCACCTACTTTAAGTGCGGGTTCATTTTTTGATGGGTAGGTATTAGTAGGTATTTTATTGGAATTTTTTGTTTTTAACAAAATTGTTAGTTGAAATTGGACCGACAAAATTTTATCTATACAAAATTATCTAAATTATATTTAAATAAAAATTAAATACAAAAAAATGGTTTATTTTTATTTTTTCGATTTCCACTAGGAATACAATTGTTTCTCATATCTTTGCTCCGGTAACAAGACAAAGCGGTGCGTTGAGTTCCGTCACTCAACAGGCAAGTCGCGAAAAGTGAGCAAAAGTGGGGAACAGAGTGTTTTACCACTAGTTTCCCTTTCATCTTACTTCTTAGTGGTGATCGTATTAACAACAATTACATTTACAGCCACGACAACCTCAATATCAATTTTAATTACAGGTAATTTATTTTGTTTCTCAAATAAAAAATATTATTTTCATCATATTCTAGTTAAATGCCATCCAAACTATTTCAGATAAGCAAAAGTTATGCATTCAATAATAAAGTGTGAGGCGACGCGAACTCAGCAGTATGCTGATGAAAGTAATTATTGTCTAACTTTTACTTTAGTTTGTACATATATTATTGAAAACTTATATTAGTTCAAGTTTCTTATAGAATGCTTACATTGCAAATAGTAAAATAAGTTCTTTTAAAGTACTTTACATTTTAGTTAATGGATATACCAGGTTTTGCTTGGTGGCTTTGGTTATCTTTAATAGAAAGAGATGAAATTTTGCTTTTAATAAAATTTTCTTTACACTGTATCACACATTTAGCTGGGTAGGCAGACAGAACATGAGACACTGTTCCCCACTTCATGATCAATTTTTGACATATTGTGTGATCAATAGGAACTCAACAAGTCATATTGAGTTTGCGGCTCTCTCAAGTCAATGATGCATCTTGCATCGTCACCGTTAATATTTTACTTCCTTGAGTGGGAATCGAACCCACGAGTCACGACCGGCCTCACATATATAGGTATATTTATATTTGTGTAATTACTTTAACATTCATATTTTACGTTCCCTCGCAGTCGCTGTTTATTTATCATATCGTTAAGCGGCTATAAAGTAACAGTAAAATACAAGTTTAGGTGTTCAAAGATTTTACAATGAGTCTGAAGAAAATCATTTTACACTCCAAAGTCAATTATTCTTTATGATTTTTTTATTACGTCTACTGGTTCGTGTAAATAGTGAAATATGTAAATCTATATTATAAAGTTATAAAAGTTTGTTGTATATAATGTACTAGTGAACCCGGGCGCGGCTACGCCTGCTTGAACTATAAGAATATTTATTAAATATATTTATGAACTGATTTTCACTTTTCAATAGAATTAGTAAGAAAATATAAGCCTAAGTTTCCCGTGCTTGCGTACATACTCGTAGATGTCGACTCTATGAAATAACTAAACATTTTTCTATATTAAATAGGATAATTTTAGCGAGCAATATCTAATAAAATAAGAAGAGAACCAAAGTGTAGTTCAAATTAATTATAAACAGCAAATAATTACATAAAAATTAACAATAAGTAGTTCGAAAATGTATGTAAATTTATAAAACCGTCAACGTCATCTGCCCGTTCGCGTCGGTCATACTATGCCGCCCGTAGGTTAGGTCATTTCGAATCAGTGACATCTCCTTAATTATTTATTAGAATGTTATACAGTAAACTATAATTTCAATCTAGATAAAATGTTAAGAGTGACTATTATATTTATTTTCATAAGGATGAATATCAAAATGTCGCGGTAACGGTTGCGTAGCGACGCGACGGTTGTTATTAACATGGCAGAATAAATTGCATGTCAAATTGAAAATAAGTATTTTAATATATTAGTATATATGTGTAATGTAATGTAATGTTATATAGACTATAGCACTTCTGAAGAATGCAGCTTTCATACAAAACAAAAACAATGTAAATCGGACCAGTAGATCCAGAGATCTTAGCGTTCAAACAAACAAACAAACAAACAAACAAACAAACAAACTCTTCCGCTTTATTATATTAGTATAGATTAAAATCTAATGTAAAAACTATATGACTTTACTCGCTTGATATTATTATTTTTAGGTTTCCGTAACTCTAAAGTAAAAGCAGAACTCTTATAGGATCATTTTATTGTCCGCCTGTCAACACTATTTATCTCGAGATAGTGTGGAGGTAAAATCAATATGAAATATTTAGATTTATAGTACCTGGAAGCACAGAAAAAAATCGATTTTCTAAGTCAACGCAATGAAAAGATACGAGCATTTATGCATCGATTTTGTATGAAATAACCGGTTTTTGTATACACATTCATTTTTTAAAGAATTAAGGAGATAGTTTAGAGATAGAGAGAAATGTGTCGCCCTGATCTTAGTATTATATATTTTAGTTAATAAATGGCTGATATCTACTGAAACTAATAGCGGCGTAACGCAGTAAACGCGACGCAGTTTGCAGATTCGATTCTCAGCAGTTTTATTTCGTTTCATGCTCCAGTAAGAAGAGACAATACGGCGCTGAGTTCTGCCACAAAACACGAAATATGTTGATTGGTTTAAAAAATAATTTCAGGAATTATTTATTGTAGAAAACTTATTTCGATCTCAAAATAGCTCTAACAGAATTTCCTCGAGATAATTTTCAAGGCTCTCTTACGGCGAGTGCCCGTATACGGCGTATATAGACAGTTTATCCCTTCCTAAATGTGGACAAATCCTTTGATCTTGTTCTATTCAATTCGGGCAGTACAGAAGTTTTCGTTTTTAATAATATATCGGGTATCTTTTCACATTATGTGTACGATTTGATTTGCTGGCTTTGTGGATCTTTGAATATATGTTCTATATTTCGTCTACTATCGTAGGTTAATTTTTATTGTGAAAAAGAAAAAAAAAAAATAATAATAATAATAACACTTTATTGCACTTTTACAATTGGAATATACATTTGATATACACAGTACATATAAGATC
>HE671413.1:71932-86328 GCA_000313835.2 Heliconius melpomene melpomene | reverse complement strand
AAAATATACATAGAATATGTGCAACTGTATGTGACCACGCAGCCGGTTTAACGAATAATTAGACATTAAAATAAATTTTCGAAAATTTCTTATCAACCACAAGACTTTTACCTAATTATTAAATATAAAAAGTTGATCGGCTCAGACAAAATTACCGCTCAATTTACCTTCCTTTCTCAAGACACTCTGACAGATCCAATTATTATATTCATTTAGCTATCTTAATTATAATAAGCTAATGATCTTGGGATATTAATATTCAATAATAATAGAAAAAATCTAACACTATGCAGGTGACCACTACTCTAATGCAGGTGTAGAGTAAAGTACGGAATTTCTAAACACTACTCTAAAATGCATAACGTGTAGCCTATATATATATAGGCATATCAGATTATATTACATTTTAATATTTCGCTCCTAATATAATGTTATCAAGCCGATGTCACTGCCGCGATATTGGTTTCACGCTCCACTCAGCTTTATAATAACTCATTAAGTATATCAGTGGCCGTGTCAACATGACAACCAGCAATCTGTCAAATTGTAAACGTTCAAAGATTTATATAATATTTCTAAAAGCTTTTGGGCGAAAGCTCGGAGGAACTAAATGGCTTAAGTGTTGAGTGGATCGCAGTGTTGGTGATAAAACTAAAATATAATGATCCACCACAGCCGCGCGTTGTGCCGCAATTTTTAAACGCGACGATTGTGGAATCAATTTCTATTAGGGGAACGAATAATTTTTATTTCCTGAAAACGTAATTGAAAACTTTTTGGATCGAAGACTAAGCAAAAGGTTGGGGTAGAGTTCCTTCCACAAGGTTCCCTCTGTGCTACGCCACGACCTTTTAATTTTTAATTTCAATATGTTTCATATTTAACAAGATTTCAAATAAAAATAAAAACAATTACTTTCCCTATAACATACATACTAACAATAGCTAGATATTTTACTATAGCACTAGTATTACAAATGTCACTCAAACTGAAATATGCATATAAATTGTTAGACGTCGTCGGTTCATTGATCTCTTACAATTAGCAAAGTACATACTGTCTAATGGATTCCTTCAAATGTAATTACGATATGCTGTTTCTAAGCGGATTGTGAGACCTGAAATCTGGTGTGCAGATGGATTTGTGGAATTCTTCACAAAGGTACATAGATGTTGAGATATTTTTGTATGAAGTAGTAAAATTGACATTCAGATTCAAAGGTTTTTATTCTTTCTGAATTGTAAAAATTTGCATTAAGTAGCTAGTGTGATGCCAAAATATTTTTAGCGATTATATAGGTTTATAATAATAATGAAATAATAGAAATACTATGACGCAGAAAATGGCATATTTAGGAATAAAAAGATCTTGCTATCGAAGCAAATAAAAATTATAAGACTTAAAAATATTTATATGCTATACACATTTCGTATATAAATAAAAGTACAATATTACACAAATAGATATTATATTTACAAATATACATCAATATTTGAAGCTCACTAAAAAGTCATAAGTAAATAAAAAATAAAATACGATTGTTACACATACAAAAATTAAAAAGATAAATAAGATATATTAAATTAAACTGAATATTGGTAAAAGGTACTTAAATTTACCAGTAATGGGGTTTCACCTTATATTTAATAATAGGATGAATGGGAACAGTATGTAAAGGCGCGTGCACAATGGGGACACTGTGCACGGGAGCATGTACTATGGGTACATGAACTGGTCTATGTACAATTGGATGAACTATAGGTGGATGAATTATAGGTGTATGGACTATAGGAGTGTGTATTTTGTGAAAAGTGTGAATAGGTACGCTATGCACAGGATGGTGATATAGCGGTGGTTGAAGTCCATGAACGTAGGGTGATGAATGCACAGAGAAATGAACTCCGGGCTCTGGCGCTGCTGATGTCAGAACGACGGCTGCCAAAATCTGTAATAAATTTACATACATATCATATTTCATTTCTTAATGTAAGAGAAAAATTATGAAACGTTGCTTTAAAAATCCTCTCTTTGCAAGTTGTTTTGATGAAGTTATTTTATATATATTCTCGTATGAATATATTATCTAATTAACGTAATGCTTTTGGATATAAACCACCAAAGCGATATCAACTGATTAAAATTTATCACACTCATCTGTTAACATAACGTAGAATACGTTTTCTGTATTTTATTGATTTTAGAGAAGAAAATTATAATAAACAAGCACCATTTTAAACTAACATTTCTACTTAAAGAGATAAATTCTATACTAAAATGTAAATAGTGAAGGAAACACAAATATTCCTTTGCGTTAAATCAGTTTGTCCAATTAAAAAGCGGTTTCACTAAAACGTTGTAAAATACATATTATACTACATAATTAAAATCGTTAAGAGTTGACAATTAGAGTGTTTATCTGCCATGTCTGGCTGAATACACGTTGGATTACATTTATTTTATTAAGCATTATATTTTTAGATATATTTTATGTGGAGGGAGAGGGAACCTAGAGAGAAGACACTACATTCTTAACTTACCGCTTTATGACAGAGAGATTGTTGAATACTATTCAATAGTATTCAGTAATAGTATTCAAATTAAATTAAATTTTCTCTTAGTATACTCTGATCTACCTACTTGCCAAGTTTCAATTTTTCAGAGTAGACAGGGGGAACCTTAAACTCTAGTGTTAATACACTCCGTTCATATTAATACACATCCGTTCCCCACATTTAATAGTAGATATGATATAACATAAAGATTGTTCAAATTTACTTACAATTAAAAGGTGTCGTGACATCTTGAGTGATGGACGATATGTAACTGACAAGCTGCGAGCTTCTCATATAAATACTCGTATGTTTTAATTAGATTTTTTAAAGACATTGAAGTAAATATTCCAAGCACTTAATTAATGAAGCTACGAAGCAATAGATATGGCGTTTTGCAATGTTAAGAATTATAAGACAATAATATTTATACGTATATTTTACAAAACAATTTATCGGTGAGGATAATCCCTTATAATAAAAATTTGTAATAACTGATGAAAATAATAAGGAAATTTATAATTTGCTAAAACCAATTACTTTTGCTTGGTAAAGCCGTGGTGTTGCTGCAGCACTGCGTTTGACTGTAAACGGTTCGGTTGTAGGTTCGATTTCACCTCAGGCAATAGAATTTGTAACTCTGGTAACTAGACAAAGAGCGTCATTTAGTTTCACCACTCAACAGACAATATTTGAGTGACCGAGTGTCTCAATCAAAAATATCGATATCTTTTTTTTAGTTTCAAGCTGTATCTCGCACATAGCAGAGTAGTTCTGTTAAGACGCTTCACTTCAACTCCGTTCATCACTTTCCATCGTATCTTTAGAAAAAAATTAAATCTTGAGGCATTGCATGTTGATCGGCGGAATTTAACGCCGCACTTTGCCTTGTTACCAGAAATTTAAATACATGTCTTTCATTTTCTCGAGTGAACCGACAACCTGTTGAATTTACGATTCTATCGTTATCGCCTATTTACGATTATCGATTCTAATCATACACGTAGTTATATATTATAAATAATATAGTATATTAGTTGTGATAGTAACTTATGGTGTCATGCTAGTGTAGATACAAGTATGGTAAAGTCAGTGTCACGCAAAGGTCGTCCTGTAAATGCGGTCACGATCGCTTTTATTTAATTGACATTTATTTCATTTGTTTATATACTGAACCGTTGGATATAAAATATTTTTATGTTATTTTAAAAATTATAAAATTTTGAGCTTTTGTTTTTTAAAGCTCCTTATACAATGAATATAATCTAATTTTTTTCATTTTCCTGCTTTGGTAGACAAAGCGCGGAATTGAATTCCGCTACTCAACACAGAATGTTTCGAAAATGAAACAAAACGATTTTCGACGATGAAGGAAAGTAAGAACAAGTCGTCTAGTAGTAAACTTTATTTATTATTTTCACATGAAACTACTTCTTTGATTTTTATATATATCTTCGATGATAACAGCAGTTATTTATTGCATTGGAGAGGTCGTCATATGAAAAATGCAACACATTTTTCATACAACGAGGTCTTCATTGGATTTAAAAATAATAAATAAATAACTTAACTTATATTTTCTTTCTAACTATACTTCACTTCGCCAGCTTGCGAATAAATCCTTTTAATCAACAAGTTATAAACCTTATTGACTCTACATATACATATAGTATGTGTCTGTGTATATAATTAAAATTATGTCAAAGGCAAAGGCAAGGCAATATTTGCGATATAAGGTGAGTGACTTGAATACTCTGACTGTACTTGTATATAAGACTTAACGCAATCCCAGCTTTGTCCGTTTGAACTACATTTTTTTTACTTATATGATTTGTTTTAGTGTCCATATATTGGGAACTAAAGTATCAGCTGTTGCAATAAAACAATTATTTATTAAATAACACAAACACTAAGTGTTAAGGAAAGCTTTCGAAAATATAATAGTAAAAACTGAATTTAAACAAGTTAAGCCACTACCTCATATACCAAGCCACATATTTGTTTGTCAAATAATATCCTTTAACTTAATACCACCTGGTATTAAAGAGTTCCAGTTGCTCACATATCATTTATCTAGTATAATCTTGTACAATTGTATGTATAATTAATATCTGGGTCCGTCGTGTGATCATAAACGTGACAGTTGTGGGTTCAGTTCCCATTTGAGGGAACGAATTATTATTTGGTTATATTTTCATTTCACGTCACCCACTCACCATACAATGCTTCGAAATTCGACAGAGAGTGAGAAATGAAGTGTCTTAACACTAGGTTCCCTCGAACATTTTTTTTCATTTTCTGATTTGAAAAGCCAGGTCACGGGTTTGAGTTCCGCCAAAGTACGTTACGACTGGAGAATAAAGTCTCTCGACGCACACCAAGTTCACTCTACCCTCTAAACTGCATAAGGTGTGAAACGGAAAGAAAATTTCAAACTAGTTCAAACCACTTCAAATTAAAGTTATTCCAAACTCGTATAAATAATAAAATAAATCAATGAGATTTTTCATTTTCAATAGACGTTTATAGACTACCAATGACCTACTTAGACCTGCGGTTTGGTTTTTAGGTCACGTAGGGTCTAGACCGGCTACCCTGTAAACAAATCATCCTGAAAATCGTTTTATAATATTAAATGTTACGCCACTTAACACGCAATTCGATTGGAAAACAGAGTGTCTTGACACTGGGATTAACTATCCTAAGATAGGAAATAGTATATGTGACGGTTGTGGGCTCGATTCCTACTTGGGGGAATGAAGTAAAGATAATATTTTATCTCTTAGATCTGATAAGGAGGCGAAGCACGGAGTTAAGTTACGCCACTCAATACGCAATGTCTCTAGATTTCTACGGAATGTGTGGAAGTATCTTAAGTGAAATGAAGAATTAGGTTCTGATGCTCCCTCTACCTAGGTTGAAGCCAAATAAAGAAAAAGTAAATATAACATATCTGGATACCATTAAATTCGTGAAAGATCTAGTACGCAAGTCAAGTTACGCTTTACGAAATCGAACCTACAATCTGTCGCGTTTACACGCTTGTGCTCATGTGCCAGAACTAGCCTCAGGACAAAAACGAAACACATTACTAACGAAAAAAAAAATCTCACACTTAGTAAACATATCGATAGAGAGTCAGGTCACTATAAGTCTATGTCGTCTCCATTACTAATGCAAATATAAAATGTAAAGGTATAATTTATTTTCTGTATTCAACTATTCACTTCAGTATCGTGCTTTGTTCTCACAGCGCCTACTCTTTTTTATCTTTTAGATTACATCTTTTAGAAATATTGCTCTATAACTTTTATTAAAATAAAATATGTATAGAATGCCGTTGAAACTTTGATTCAAATGTGCATAGAAGTGAATTGTTTGGAGGTCAAATGTATCTCCGGGCTAGGCATTTCTAGGGGAATTTTATTTAGAAATATTTTTGTACGACAAAGCTCGAAATTAAATTTTAGAGCAGCTTGTATTATTTATTTTACTTTTTTGGATCCAATTCGTAGAAATAAAAATAACTTTGTAACAAAAGATAAGGGAGGATTTAGTTATTTTTGTTCTCCACTCTTCGCCTATTTCGGGATAGGGTTATTTTATTCTCTCCTTCTGAGCTATTCACTCGAGCTCGAAGCATTGCGTGACGAAAGTCAATTCTGCACTTAACTGTATTAATAATCAGTATACAAAAGAAAAATCAAAAGTTCAAATTCATTATTATTGCTGCCCTACCCTGCTTCTTAAAAAGCGTAAAACTGCTCTGGTTCATGCTTTCTCGCAAGCTGGCTGCTTTTTACTCGTGTATGTATACAGTATTCGCTATCAAAACATTGTACCCGTAAAAAATCTATTAATGTGACATTTCCCACACCAATATTTTCTTACACAATTTATTATTTTGGGAATACTTAAGAGGGTAGCACTTAAATGTCGTCTATGTGGCTGGCTGTGGTGTTTCCATGATATATAATAATTAAAGTGCCTATATCATATACCTTCGTGTACACTTATTAGTTTTTTCGTTGCATAAACAAATCAGCATTAAACTAATCTTGTAAATAATGCAAATCCAAATTTAATTAAATACATTCGATTTTCTTTAAATTCAATTTGGTAATAAAATATCAATAAAACAAAACATTTCTTACTTAAACATTCGGAGGTAATATATTATAATCAACAGATCTAGATTTTAAGTAAAGCATTTAGTGGATGGCTACAACGGGGATAGCTTTGATTGAGGAGTGGTGGACGACTGAGCTGCTGTGAGAGACGGCGGATGGGGCAGACTTGACGACGACTGGGGCTACAGCGTGGACCGAGTGGACGACTGGGGCGGCATGTACAGCGTGGACTATTGGGGCACGTACGGCATGGACTACTGGGGCGTGTACGGCATGGACTACTGGGGCGTGTACGGCATGGACAACTGGGGCAGAGTGGACTACAGCAGCGGAATGTACTACGGGAGCAACAACAGCGGCTTTCACAACTGGTACGGAGACCACAGGGGATCCATGGTTGACAACTTGACTGCTCTTAGTGATGGTGGACTTGGAAGCTACCACTGGTACAGCATGGACAACTGGTGCAGAGTGGACCGCGACCACTGGGGCTTCGTGGGCTACTAAGAGACCGGGTGCGGCAGCAGCGCAGGCCAAGAAAGCAGCGAATACTACCTGCAAATAAAACACACCGTAACTATAAAATAAATAAACAAATTTCAAAGTAAGCAAAAAACAACAAAATACCACTCGTGTAAAATACACATCTTGATAACGTATTATAAATTCTAAAATACAATAAAATTCAATAGCTCTCATAGAATTGTCTAGAAAAATAACATTTTATTATTTTTGTTTTAGATATAAAGTTTGATTCCAAACTCAGAACCAATAGCTGCCGTCTGCTCGAAATTGAAAAGTGAAAAGTTTACTTCGGATTTTCACATTGTGGAAAACTCGATTTGGATGAATACTCGTAGTATTGACGTTTTAGTTTCGTTTTGCTACGAACAAGTTTTAATTACTTGCGCTTATTATTCTTGGCTATAGGAAGATTGCTAGACGCCATATCTTGTTATTTTGAATCTCAAATTGAACGATGATTGTCGGTATGTCTTTAAGAAATATGTAGGTACTTGTTAGGCCCATCATAATTATAGAGATGTTACTATGTAAAATGAATTAACTAATATTGATATCTGAAGATGCATATTATGCAAACTTGTTTCAAAGTCATAAAGATCTTGGTATCGTGATATCTCAAAATACAATTTTCCTACCGAAAAGGGTTGAACAGAGAAGAAATGTTTAAAATATCGCTAAATTTCGAACAAGTAAAGTATGGAAAAATAAATAAAATACAAATTAAAACTTAGAATTTCTTAACAAGTCAATGTCGTACAAAAATATGACCTTGATTTGTGAAGAAATTCTAAATATTTGCGAGAATTATGTAAGAAAGTTTAATTACTCATAATTTTATATCTCTCAAATGTTGCAATGAATAAAAAATTAGCACAGATAAAATTAATTAAATCTGCACACTCGAAAATCCTTTGAATACACGCAATGGCTGCAGGTTCTAATCCCACTTGATGTATTATTATAATACTTAATGATAAAAATGCTCTCGTTTCCTGGTCTGATCACACAAAGGGCGTCGTTAAGTTTTGTCACTTAGAATCACACAAAATATCGAAACGAAATTACATGGGCAACAAAGTGAAACACTAAATTCTTTCTGTAACTTATATGATACGAGAAAGACAATGACTATTTTGGTAAAAAGAAAAAAAATAACTTACGAATTTCTGCATGTTGGTTTGTTTAATAGTTTTATTTGACGTAAAACGAAATAAGTAACCGGAGCGAGCTTGCCGAAATATCTAACTTACGCACCTTGTAGCGCCGTATTTATACCTCACGAAATGTTTCATATTTGCGGGTGTACTTGAAACATACTTGTAATTGTCGTAAGTGAGGTTATGGTGGGGGTGGTATACCTTTAGGCTGTATAATATGTAGATGTCTTTTTTTGTATATATTTTTTGATATAATATTACTAATTAAGTGTGTTTTTAGTTTCATACTGCATCCCATATATAGCAGGGTTGAAAGAACTTGGAAAGCTGCAATTAAGACACTCTGTTTCCATTAAAGCACTTCCATTCCACATTTCCGTTGAATTCAGGAGGTATTACGCGTTGAGTAGCGGAACTCTTAACGCCTTCATTGGAAATCGAATTCATAACCTATGGCGTCTATAACGTTACAAAGACGTAACTAAGTGATATACAGCTCAGTTCAATAGGTCAGCATTAATAATTATTTTTATCATTTTTAATTTCAAACAGGGATGTATCGCGCATAGCAAGCAGGGAGAACCTAGTGCTAAATTACGCCGTTCCGACTTTTTACCCAATTTTCAAGATATCGCGTGTTGAGTGGCAAAACATAACACCGCGTTTTGCTCTTTAACCAGAATGAGAAACTGATAATATTATTGTCTTTCCCGAGTGGGAACCGAATTCTAAATCATAGCGTTAAAGTTAGACGGACTCGGTTTTTTTAAAGCATAATTAAAATAAAGGTAAAACTATATCTTTTATTTACCTACTCATTAACTATAAATTATAAAAATATAAATTTTAAAGAGTCGTGTTTAATTTTATTTGTATTTATTTAATTACATATAAAAATAAATTAATTCAATAATTTATTAATTGATTTTATTAGTTACATTTCCATAGAAAATGTAACTATGTACTCTATAAAATCGTTATTAAAATTACATATACATACTCCCAACACGACACAGCGCGGCGTTGAGTTCCGCCACTCAATACGCAATGCCTCCAGAATTCGGCGGAAAATAGCGAACAGAAGTGAAGTTAATGGAAACGGAATCTCATTTAATATTAGGTCGTCCCTCTGCCTGACCTATTACGTGCAGGATACAGGGTAAAATTTAAAAAATCAACTTCAGGAAGAAATATTGCGCTTTCAATAAAACTACAGTATAATTAGAGATATATTTTTTAAAATCTATGTTTTTTAGAAATTACCAAAATAGTGTGTTGTTTCTTGTATTTTATCATAATTTTGCAGAATAAATAGAGATCCCTCATACAGCATGATAGAACCCGGCCTTGAGGCACTTCGTTCCCCCTTTCCGTGTAATTCTTGAGACATTGTGTTTTAAATGACGGAAATCAACGCGTCTCATCGCATCAAAGAAATGAAAAGAACTCAATTCTTCGAGTGGGAATCGAACCCACAACCATCACGTATACACGGCAGACGCCGTGCCGCTGCGCCACGATGCTCAATTTTCTATCAAGAAAGAAAGCTTAGTTGAAGCGCAGGACCAAAATGCCGCATCCAAAACGAACTTTCTCTTTAATCTATATATATAAAAGGACTTGTCCTCACTGACTGAGGTAAGACGCACGCACAGCCGTAACCGCTGTGCGTAGAAACGTGGAATTTGGACAGATGTTTACTTTTGTAATCTGGACATCCACTAAGAAGGGAATTTGAAAAATTTTAACCCTAAAGGGGTGAAATAGGGGTTCAAAGTTTGTATGGAATTTTTTTTAAATCGGCACCGATTTTTATAAAATTTGAAATTTAGATTTTTAAAAGTATTTAATTGAACACGTGTTTCATAGTTTTCTAAAATTCTCCCCCTAAGGGTGCAAATAAGGGGTTGAAAGTTTGTATGGGAAAATTCTTAAATCACCACCGATTTTTATAAAATTTGATATTTAGACTTTTAAAAATATTTCATTGAACACATGTTTCATGGGTTATTAGAATTCACCCTTAAATACGCAAGCGAAGCTGCGCGCGTCCGCTAGTAACTTAATAAGTGTTTAAGTGTTACATCAATGTAAACACAACGTGATCTTGTCGAAGTAGGTTGATGCCAAGTTCACTCTGTCAAGTTGGTAGCGCAAACTTTTTAATTGAGGTTACTATTTTAATTTTTTGAATCTTTTTTTCTAGATTTTGATATATATTTTTTTTTAGGTAAAAGTCGTATTCCGCACGTAGTAGAGTAGACAGAGAGGAACCCTAGGACACTGCGTTTCCATTAAAACACTTCCGTTCCCCAATTTCACCGATTCCTGGAGGCGAGGCGTGTTGAGTGGTGGAACTTAGCGCTGCGTCTTGCCTCCTTATCAGAGCAAGGAAAATTATAATATTACATTTGCTCGAGAAGAATCGAATCCACAACATGTCGCATTTACGCCTCGCCTCTTACTTTATCGAGAATATTTTTTTAAATAATTCTCAATAAAGTAAATATACTAAAGACTTAAACGTATAAAATTATTAAGTTATATTGTCCTTCTTAGTGTGTTTTTTTATATCACACCGGAAATTAAAATTCACCTACTCTTATCATTTTTTATATTTTAAAATATATATATTGCCCTTAACTAGTTTCACGCTGTATCCCGCATATAGGCAAACGGAACCTGAGAACATTTACTAACATTAAGATACTCCATTTCCTATTGACACACTTTTGCCACATTCCGCTGAATTTCTAGAGGAATTTCATACCCCGAATTGGAATCGAACACCCAACTGTCACGTTTCGCACGTTTGGGCCCCTGCGCCATGACGACCTGAGCAACATTTACCTCCTGTAAATTATAAATATATTTATTTATATATAATTATAACTTTTATATGGGAACATACTCGTAAGTACGTATGTGTGTCACATCGATTAAAAATTGCGAAGCTCTCAAGGCTCATTGGTAAAATGTTGTTTGTTTTGATCAAACGACAAGTTCAACGAGATTTGACGTAATTAGAATATCGTATTACTTTCAATTATTAATAATATCGATGTGTGAGGGATACAGCTTGAAGTTGATTAGAATGATTATGATTTTTTTTTTTCAAATAAAGACCGTTAAGTTCCGTTAATTCTGGAAAAATTGAGTTTTAGGTGGCGGAACTCAACACCACGCTTTGCCCCGTTACCAAAACGAGAAAATTAAAATATCAAATATTTCATTTCCCAATGGGAATCGAACAAACAAACGCTGCGTTTACAGTCGCACGCTTGTGCCTCTGCTCCACGACGGCGATGACTTGACTCGAATACTTGCTTATTGAAATTTAATATCGATGTAACATTTTCGAAAGCAATATTTTTTTTGGCTCAAAAATAAATTTCAAAGAAAGCTTATAATAACATTGATTAATGATGAAAGTTTATAATTTGATATTGAATCATGTTTAAGCTTTTATTAGAACTGACCGTAAGCTTTTTATATTTTGTAAACTACGTGCCCGCAATTTTTTTACAACGGATTTAATAAATTCATGCGGACGGGATACCGCGTGAATCTATAGACTTGAGTGCCGGAACTCAAAGCCGCCCTTTATCAACCAGAACATGTAAATCACAATCATGAGAACATGAAACATGAAAAATAAATGGAACAAGCTCATTCATCGTCATTGCCCCAAGTGGGAATCAAACCCACAATCAATGTGTCAGATTGGAACTTGTCAACACCTTGAAACAACATTGTTCTTATCTAACTTCATAATATAACTAAAAATGGCTATCAAGTAACATCTACAAAGCAATTTCACAAAGTAATATTATGAAATAAATAGGTAGTTTGGCAACGGCAACGGCCACGGTACTTTAATAAAAGGACTTTTGAGTGTATTTCGAGTTTCGACATGATTGCCGCCTCGCATGTTGCCGGCGATCTGACAGATGCAACCACTCATTATGTTGTACGATTATATTTGTAATCTATAATGGCATTATAAAGCTGAAGAATTTGTTTGGTTGCACTCGTTAATCTCGGGAACTACTGTTTTATTCGGTTCACGCTATATTCCACTGAGTAGGGTAGGGACCTGGAAACGTAGTGTTAAGTCACTCCGTTCCAATTAAGTCACTTTCTTTCTCCACTTTTCGCCGATTTCAAGAGGAATTGCATCTTGAGTGCGCTCATAGCGCAATTGCTACTATATAGTGTACACTGCATCGTTATGAAACTTGGAAATTGCATGCATCCTGAACCAAATCCTGAATCGTTGAACTCTTCAGAGGTTAGAAAAAAAATAATAGTGTTAAGTTCCGCAACGCAACATTTCTTCATTCACAATAAAGCACGAGACAGTTTTTTTTTTAAATAAAAAATATTGAATCTCGAATTAATTATGCTCAAAAATTATGACCGAAAGCAATATACTTCATTACAATATATTTCATTAAAAGCTACCGTGGACTTAATTAAAGTGGTTTTTAAGTATCGATTATTTCACATTCAATAACGCGGCCTTATCGAGGCGGCCGGGAACATTTTTATTTATGCTTTGACTGCGTGAGATCGATGTAAGATAACGGTTTGACAGCTCAGTAGGATGAAAAAGTATAGTATATACATACCGTGTGAATGTAGCAGGTTCATATTTCGAAAATTCATAATTGATATTTTATGTAAGTAATTTTTTTTAACTTCATGCTATAGTCCGCAGGGTGGACAGGGAAATCCAGTGTTAAAAAGGAATTCAACTCTGCAAAGTGGGAATCGAACACATAAGTGTAGAGTTTACGGTCAGAAACTATGCCGCTACGTTATGATGGCCTCATATTGTTTTATGTTGTACATAAAAATAATTGGATTTATAAAAAAAGAAACAGTCGTATTTGTTCATATTTGCTTAATTCTGGATAACTATATCTCAGGAACTATTGAACCTATATAGATGAAACTTAAATTGTTCCATAAATTGAATTACCTAATTACGATCTTAGTGCAAATTTTTAGAAGTTGAAATTCTAACAATATTACAAACATAATTATGATAAGTCGAACCGATAATCTTCGTTTTTAAAAAATATTTTTAAAAAAATTACCCAATGGCCAATAATGGTCCTGTATGGACAGAAAGTACACATGGGTGCTTAAAGATGAACAAAAAGTACTCAAGCACGAGTAAAGTACTTACAATATGTAATTTGTCTCATTAGTACATAGCCATAGCCTAGTGTTACGTACAAAACCTTCAAAGATGGACACAATTATTTAAATTTGCGCAATATATTTGTATGTAGTCGCAATTATTATTTTCTTATGAAATTGTATTCGACAGTTAAAGTTATGGTGATGTTATCATTGTTGCCACGTGGGAGTGGACTCATTTAGCGTGATAATTATTTTTTATAATTAATTTAAGTGTAAAGGTTGACGGTTGACGAGGCGGTTGTGAGTTCGATTCACAGTTAGGGGAATGAATTGTTTTCATATCCTAGTTCTGATGATAAGATTGAGCGTAGTTGAGTTACGCCACTCAACACGTGGTATTTCAAAAATTGGACTGAAACTATATTTAATTAGAAAAATAGAGTGTCTTAACGCTTGGTATTTACGACCTACGCTGCTATATGTGGGAAACACAGAGAAGCTAAAAGGAAGCAAAAAAAAACTTTCACTGAAGTGACCCTCTGCCTTAATAGGACTTTATAGCAACAAGGCTATATATTTTCATTAAGATCGAATTCTTAATTCCAATTCTTCGGTAGCTAAGACAAATAATTTAATTACCAAAAGCTTAATTTAAACTGAGTTTTCATTTGACTGTTTCTGGGAAAACAAATTTGAATTTGCTTATTTGACCATTACTATGAGTAAAACAGTTACGCAAATAAAAAAAAACAACACTAAATCATATTCAGGATTAAAATAATTTCTGAAAAAAATATAAAAATAAGTTTTACTTGTTCTTATATTTAATCGAGATATAAGATGGATTTAAGGTCACCTTTAAAAATACAGAAAACATAATAAAA
>HE671413.1:44998-71786 GCA_000313835.2 Heliconius melpomene melpomene | reverse complement strand
TTTTACTTTTAACGGCAATTATTATTGTATATTAACACAATACTATTCGTTATATTTATAAACGCTATGGTCATGGGTTTGATTTCCACTCGAAGGAATAAAAGAGAAAGCTCGCCATCGAGTTCCGTCACGCAAAACGCAATACTTTGAAAATTGGGCACACTAGGTTCCACCTCACGAAAATAAAGTAAGTGATGAGGAGAGATTTTATGTTTTGTACTCTTTTTATTTACCTATAACATACGAAGAATATGAGTCAAAATATTTGTGAAATCCCTACAATTACGTTTAATTATAAAATTCAATGAATTCGAATACTCACGATTCCTTGCATTTTGTTTAGTGTTTGGTGTCTGATATCAAACTGATAAATTATGGGTGTGATATGTTCTTTTTATACACGCCTTAAATTGTCCATTGCCCTAGTTCCCATTCAATGTACTTGACAATTTTTTTTTCATAAAAATCACCTTCGGTTTTACGTCATACACTAATGTCATACATGCATGTGTACAGAAAGGAAGCAGATTTAAAAAAAAATAAATTATGTTATTATTTTATAAAGCGTCATTCTACATCCCACACACAGCTAGGAGTAGATGAGCTTGCAGTACGAGTTGGTATCTAATGTCCATTCCCCATTTTTCTCCAAATTCTGGAGACACTGCGTGTTTAGTGACGTCGCGATTTGCCTGAACAACAGAGTGAAGAAAATGGAAATATTAAACATTTCATATCCTTGAGTGGCAATCGAACCCACAATAATGATTCAAAGATAAGGCGGTAATTGGGGATAAGAATACTTTAACGCTAGATTTCTTCTGCCTAGCCTGCTGTAAGCGGGATAAACATATTATGCATCTTACACGTAAGTATAGCAAATGTGTTGATAATAGAGGCCGTCGTGGCACAGGGGCACAAGGGAGTAGCTGTAACGCGAAGGTTGTGGGTAATTCCCATTTGAGGGAATGAATTATTATTTATTAACATTTTCATTTCTTCGCTCTGGCACCAAAGCGAAAACCTGGCGTTAAGTTCCGTCCCTCAACACACAATGCCTCGAAAAATTGGGCGGAAAGTGGGGAATGGAGTATTTTAACACTAGGTTCTCTCTGTCTTCCCTGCTGATTTAATATATTTTTATTTTTTGTTTGTAATAAATTTTAAATTTTCTTTGGACTATAAAAAAAATCTTTAGCTAATTTTGAAGCAAATATTACTATTTTGAAATATTCGTATTCTTGTTATATAATTCAATTTATCGATCTCCTAATATAGATATTTTATATTTAACACTAGAACCGCCTCCGTCCCATTTTTGTCCCATACGCAAGTTTGATTGTATGTAACTTTTTTATTTGTTAATTTATGTTGATGAAACTTTTTGACATTAAGTAATTTTATACATTTATCTAATTTAAAATATAATTAATTTTATAACAGTCATACTTTTCGAAAAAAAATATGATTTACTTAGAACTGCCGCTAGGGTCATTTTTGTCCCGTCATTATTACTTCACTATTTGAGGGTATAATTTGACATATTTTCATGCCTCTGGGATGACGTGAAGGTGAAGGGGCGACGTGGGAGCGGAGATAAAAAACACTAGGTTTAGCAGTCAATTCCCTAAATTTTTAGGGTTCCGTACATTTTAAGGAAAAAAGGTACCCTTATAAGATCATTTCGTTGTCCATTCGTCTGTCTGTGCCTTTATCTTAGGAATTTTTGGAGATTTCGAGTTGATAAACATATAAGTATATAAATAAACAAAAATCTTCCTGAAAAAATCATACTTAAAAAAGATATGACCAAATAATTTTAATAATAAATAATAAGGTACTCCTGGTTAACCTAGAATAATAAAATTTGGCAGCTAGCATCTACAGGTAGTACCAGTTCAAGAAAAAATCTGAAAACTATACTTTTGTATTAAAAAATAAAATAATAGCCTGAAAAATGGGGCAAAGTTGGTTTCCTTACCAAATTTTGCTGCTAGTTCAAGTGAGGTAACGGACTCTAGCTAACCTAAGCTTGAATTTCAGAAAAACGCTCGAGACCAAATATGGTCATGGGTAGGATAGGTAGAGGGAACCTGGGAACCTAGTGTTAAGTACTCTGCTGGCATTTTCCGCCGAATTCTTGTAAAAATTATATATTAGTAAAGTTATAAATCTTCTGTGAAGCAGGTACCACATATACAAAAAAAAAATGCCAAATAATATTAACTAATTTCAATAACTTATAGTTTTGTAAGAGTTTATCAATAAGTTGTCACGATCTTATAACGTATTTGAAATATTTGATTTTTACTTTGTGTTTACTTTTTGCTACTTTTATGTTTGTTAAAGAATAAGAATTGATTTTAAATTGATTAATAAACGTGGTCGGTATATTTTACAAATTATTTTAATAATAATTTTCTTGTCTTATTCCAACAATCAATATAATAAGTAGAATGGTAGGTATCAATCTTTGGTAGGTTCAAGGGGTGTATCAATCTTCGGCACTTCTAGTGTTAATGGAACTAGACGTTTTTTTATAGCAAGTTATTTGGTTATGTTATATAATTACAAACATTATTAGGAACTCTATAATAAGTAGCAGCCTGTCTTCATCTGTACAGACGAAAGACAACATATATAGTATTTAATATACATTTGTCTTATAGATAAGTTATCAAATAATGTGATTGCCAAAAAAAATAAAAACAATGGTTTTTAAAAATATATTTTTCGATATGTTATTTGATAAACTATAACATATTGCACGGACATACGGACAGACCAGACATACAGACGTACAGCAGAGTGAGGTAAGGCTTCCATTTTTTATTTTAAGGTAAGAAACTCTACAATATTTGTTTTTCTGTTTATGTCAGTATCTTCTGACGAACGCTGATATTTCCATATTAATATTATTTTTGTGTATTTTAAGGTTTTTCTTATAAAAAAAATGTGGCGAAGGGGCACAAAGTGTGACTGTTGTGGCTCGATCCCCACTCGAGGAGATGAAATATTTATTCATTTCATTTCTTCGCTCTGGTGTCGAAGCAAATTGTAGCGTTCAGTTCCGCCTCTCAACACACAATGCCTCCAGTATTCGGCGGAAAGTAGGCAACGTAGTGCCTTAATAATACATTCCCTCTGTCTACCCGCACACCCCGTAATTGGCGTTGACGTAAGTAGACAAAGTTAAGCTTGCGCACATATGCATTAATTTTGTATGAAATGAAATATAAATATGAGTTTATAATGTTTCTTTTCTATGAAATGCCTATAAATTTGCAAATTTCAGATATGTTGTTAGCTAGTTTTCAGTTTATGCCAAAATGCGTAACTGTATGTCTACGGAAAGTACCATATAAATATTAGTAAATTTTACACAAAATGCAGCAAAATCGGTGGATAGATGCTCATATCTTTTGACTATATTACTTAGAAGTTTGATTCTATGCTTCAAGGGTGTGTGGACTTTAAGCAGCTTGATGTCAGCTTGTCTGCGCAATTTCCAGTTCTTGAAAGACGGACAGACGGGCTATAAAGTGATCCTATAAGTGTTCCGTTTTTACATTTTGATGTATATTATATGGAACTGGTTACCAGAGCAAGGAAACAAAAATATTTAATATTTAATTTCCTCGAATCAGAATCGATCCCACGACCTGTTGCATTCACAGTCGCACACTTGTGTCCCTGCGCCACAATAAGCCTTTAGCTTTAATATTAATACAAAAACAGTTAGTCATTGATAAGTAGGTAATTATTTATAGCTATCACAATATGAAAACAAAATTTTATAAATAATAGTATTTATTTAACAAAATAAAACAACAATCAAACAAATTTAATAAGTTAATCGATTTTTAGGATGAGGAGCTGAAGATGACTGAATGGTCGTCTGGTTATTAGTATAATAGTGAAGAGCTGTATGAGTAGATTGAAGGTTGGGATACTACAGCGTGAGAGACCGGGGCGTGGGACACCACGGCGTGGGCAAGCGGGGCGTAGGACACTGATGGGACCACAGCATGAGCTACTGGAGCGTGGGCAACAATGGTGGATCCGTGGTCTACTACTTGACTGCTCTTAGTCACAGTGGACTTGGCTAGAGGCACGTGGTATTCGACTTCATGGGCTACTACGGGAGCGTGGACGATGTGGGCACTTCCATGGTCGACGACCTGGCTGCTCGACGAGAAGGTAGACTTAGACCACGGCACGTACGCGTTGTACCCCAAGCTGAGTGGGGCTGCAATAGCAGAAGCCAGAAGAGCGGTGAATACGATCTGAAAATATAATAAATCCACATTTTAAATCAAACTATAAACTCCTGACAAACAAATATTTATTGCTCAATGTATGGCATGTATAGAATGTAATGATGTTTCCTAAAATTTGTTTCAGTATACTTGTATAAACGGATATTATGACACAAAGCTGTACTGGTAGCGTCTACTTTCTACGTAAAACATTTGATATCTTTTTTATAATCAACTTAATCATAATTATTATCAATGTTGAAATATAAATGCACTGTATACATATTTATGTCTTTAGTCTCTCTATTAAAAATAATAATTTAAATACTCACGATTCCTTGCATTTTGTTTTATATTTGGTGTCTGATATCAAACTGATGAATTCTGGGTCTGATTTAATCTTTTTATATACGCTTTTAATCGTCTATTGCCCCAGTTCTTGTTTAATATACTTGACAATTTTTTTTCATAAAAATCACCTTCGATTTGTTTACGTCATACACTAATATGAGTGTGCTAAATATAGAAAGGTAAACGTAAAGACTTCCCTCATGGCCAAATATATTTTCCCCAAGCAAATTAGATTTTTAGTGTTTTTTTACATTATGCTTGACCAGTAGAAAACACATAATTTGTATAATTTTTAGTATGCTTTCATTAGGTCAACTTCTAACTATGACAATTTGTCTGATTGTGAAGACAGGATCTGATTACTGGTACCCTTCAGAGGTTAATTGTAAAGTATTGGAGTTTAGGCTCATATAATTTATATTTCTAACCAAATTTATTCATATCACTTCGTGCAGAAAGGCATGTTTTTAGTTTTTTTTTATTTAACTTTTTTCATTTTGAATCCGACTCAAAATGTTAATTAAAGTCAATGATTATTTTGCTTGATCTATAATAGCACATTATATTATATACTTACACATAATACATGAAAAATATTTAAAATATAAAATTGTCTCCGTTACGATGATGTCCGACGATGAATACTGGGTTTGAAACGTTGAAATTTGGTAGGTAGGACTAAAAATGGATTTTTCGGAGTTCTTTTTTTACGCTCTATACTCTGTATCTCGCCCTTAGCAGAGTAGGCAAACGGAACCTAGGAACCTAGTGTAAGACACTTTATTCCCATTAAGACACTTCTGTTTGCCATTTTCTGGCGAATTTTGAAGGCAACACGCCTTCAAAATTCGTGGAAGGGGGAATTCTTACAAAGACGGGAAATATATGCCTTTTTTTATTTTACATGTTGATTTCCATGTAAACAAAGTTGCGTGCTATTATTAATATTTTATAAAGCAGACCTTGAAATCTTTAAACCATTATACTTTATATCTTTATACTATTTACTATTTAAGGTATCAAAAATATAAAGTCTATTGAGATTAAATCTAGATCTTTTGGACTTAGTCTTGATTAAGGCAGCCAAGCAAAATGATAATTACCATTAATTACATTAAATAAAAATTACATGGAAATTTCAATAGATATAGGAAACATTTTTCGATTTCAAACTATATATTATACTTTTAACATTTTAAAGTCACATTTCAAAAATAGTTAACGTAATGTAGTTATAGGCATGAAACTGTAACAGACAGAGTGATATACTTATTTCTCGTCAAGATGTAATGTAAGAATGAATGCAAGTGGCTATGAAGGGGCACTGGACACTGGTGGTGTAAACGACACTGTTGAGTTCCGTCACTCAACACGCAATGCTTCCAGAATTCGGCGGAAAATAGAGAATAGTGTCTAAACACTAGGTCCCCTCTGCCTACCATTCTAAATGCGGCATATAGCGTGAAGATTTGATTTTAATACTAATACTAGTTTTACTAAAAACGTAATAACGATTTATCTTAATAAGCAATATTATAATAACTCTTGTTTAATAAACTTGCAATAAGATTTTTTGAGAAAAAAGTAATATTTATGTGGCCTTTGATGTTTATGGTTATATTAATTTCACTCGACTACGTACTGCAAACAAATATAAAATTTATGTTATAAAAAAATATAATTATTAAATGTTTAAACTTGAATTAAAAATACTCGTCATTAATATTATATATTTATTGAATAATGATAAACAAATATCTGTAATGTGTCTTTTTTATAATAATTTATATTTAAAAATGTAAAATTGATTCACATATTTAATAAAAGTATATTCATGAACAAATATAATATAAGACTAGCTGACGCTACGCGCGTTGCTACGCCACCAACTAAAATAAATTTGAAGGAAAGACATTACACAAATATTCAATTTTTTTTGAGTCATTTTATTGATATTGTTCATTTTCAAAAAAAAAAAAGGTCGCACCAACTCAGAAACCTTCGTGGGCTCATGCACAACTACTTAGTTAAAGATTATCACATGATCAAATGCATAGTTTCCCATTCTATGAATAAAATATAGACAAAACTTCATTTTTACATGTAAAGATTACTTACGAGTATTTTTAATTCAAATTTTACACTTCAGATCATTGTAAAACTTAAAACTTAGAAAAATATTGTCTTCTATTATGTGTCGGTTCAAAAAGTTTTATAGAGGTTTCAATTTATCAGAAATTGATGGTGATAATATAATCATTATGATAATTGAAAAATTGATTCATAATTTGGTCAATATCTATAGATATCAAAATAATGAGAAAAATTTTGAAAACAAAATTATTTATTCAACAAAAACATCATTATATTTACAACAAATAAGAAAAAATAAATAAATTATCGGAGTCTTAAGGTTTTAGGGTGATGAGTGTGACAGAAAATTATCATGTAGTGATTAGTATAATACTGAAGAGCTGTATGAGTAGACCGGAGCGTGGGATACTACGGCGTGGGCTACCGGGGCGTAGGACACTGGCGCGACCACTGCGTGGGCTACTGGAGCATGGGCAACGATGGTGGATCCGTGGTCTACAATTTGACTGCTCTTAGTCACAGTGGACTTGGCTAAAGGCACGTGGTATTCGACTTCATGGGCCACTACGGGGGCGTGGACGATGTGGGCACTTCCATGGTTGACGACCTGACTGCTCGACGAGAAGGTGGACTTAGACAACGGCACGTACGCATTGTACTCCAAGCTGAGTGGGGCTGCAATGGCAGAAGCCAGAAGAGCAGTGAATACGATCTGAAAAAATATTTAATCATAAATATCAAGATAATTCACATTTGTATATATAAATACAATTTCAAGTTTTTGACGTAGTTAAACATTTTAAAGCAGTAGTTATGCAATTGAATTTAAATTTAGTGTTTTAACACTTTAAAATATATAAAAAATATATATTATTTTTTTTATTTTTATGATTAAATGTGAATAAATTGTACTTACAATTCCTTGCATCTTGTGTTTGATGTGTGATATCTAACTGATGATTTGTGACTTCGATCAAAAGCTTTTATACACGTTAATGTGTCCACCAGTCACCTGTCCCCAGTTTTTAATCGATGTACTTGACAATTTTTAGTAAATTTACCTTCATTTTTTACCTCTTTTACCAATCTATGTATGATGAAACACTTCATGTGTCACTTACATGTGCAATATATGACCTTGACAGAACAAATGACTTCCGGTTTATTGAAGTATGGTATATCATTGTTATATATTTGGTGTATTGTAAAATAATCTATAGATGAAAATGAAGTGTATGTCTTGATCTCAAAATAACAATGTCTTTTCAAGCGCTCATATTTATTTCCACTGTCTCTCTGACTGCTTGTCCAGGCTAATCTCTGGAATAGCGGAACCGATGCTTATGGCAATTTCTCTGGTCGATTATGTGCATAAAGGATATATTTTTATCCCCTGATTCACACGGGATAAGGATTTACGGGGGAAAACCACGTTTACCGTGCGAGCATACCTAAATAGACATGACCTTATTCTATTAAATACCACGACTTTTGCGATTGGAATTTTGCGCGATTTAAAAACTCGTATCTAAAATTTTGCTGTCATTCTGTTCATCTGTCAGGACCATGTAATTAAAAGTTACGAACATTTCATCACTCATCAATTAGCATCATTTCAACTGAATTTCGTACGAAATTGAATATTTATTTTGTAGTTTATTTCATACAAAATCAGTGCATACGTCCGCAAAATTGAAACGATACATTTGTGGTTAAATCCTAAAAAATAATAGGGGCAAATTTAAATTTGGTATTAAAGTCCCTAGTTCAAGTGAGGTATCCCTAGATGAAAGGGTTCTGGCTAAGCTAAGCTTGAATTTCATAAAAAGCTCGAGACATCCAATTTTTGTTACAGAATCCAACCCGCGTTTGTCCGGTTTCTTATCTGTACGTTTCTCTGGCAGCTTTACAACATTGAACATTTTCTCATAAAGTACTCTGTTATCCATTCTTTATACACTTCGAAATCTGTTTATACTCGTATGTAGATATCTATATCTACGTGTATATAAAATTCTTCCGTTGCTGACTGACTGACAGACAACGCACCGAAGTAAACTAAGAAATACTTACTTAAAAAGTTAGTATTTCTGTGTTTACTTTTTAGATTTGGCATGTAGGAAGATTAGGAAGAGTAAATAAGTGATTTCTCAAAAGTCCTACTGTAACCCATTACAGTACACATCATTTTCCAGTTATTTCTTAAAGTTCACGCAAACAAAGCTGCGGGTGACGATAACGACGAGTTAAACATAATGTTTTGCATTTTTTTAGCGTCACGCTGTATCCCGCACATAGCATGGTAGGCAGAGGGAACCTGGGAACCTAGTGCTAAGACACTCCCAAGCGAGGAAATGATAATATTAAATATTTAATTTCTTGAATGAATTCCCACTCGTGGATTTGCTGCGTTTACTGTCACACGTTTGTGCAATTGCACGACGTCTGCGTCTGGCCCGATATTGATATTATTTTACTAATTTAACTTTATAAATACCTCAGAGATAAAGCGAAATTAGTAGAGAATACGAAAAATAAAGGTTTACTCGCTTATAGAATTTTTCTGTTATTATGAAATGTAACATTTTTTTAATAAACTTGCAGTTTGTTTTATCATAGTGCTTTAGACGGTTTTAATTACAAGGTTTTGAACGAATTTAGTCAAACAAAATCTGAGGAACAATCCGTCCGTGACATTGTTAGAAGTGTGGTTATTATATGTTTTTTGTTATTTTTAGTATAAAGCAAAATTCGGAACTTTCAAAACATAATTTTATCCAACAAATTTTATTCAAGTAGAAGAAGTATTTGAATTGTTTTGAGAAATTGAGAAGTCCATGAAAATAAATATATTTTAAATACAGTGTGGGCGCAAGCTACTAAAGGTTAAGCTAACAAGAAATTAAAGGATAAACAATTAATATTTGAAATTATGCTTTTAGTATTAGGGCGTCTGACTATTAGCACATTGGTGATAAAAATGTGGGTATCTTAAACACAAGGTTGTGAGTGTTACGTGACGACGATGGGTTTGATCCCCATTGGAGGAAATTAATTATTACTTATCAATATTTTCATTTCTTTACTGTAGAACCAAGGCAAAATTTTCTTCATGGAAACAGAGTGTCTTAACACTATGCTCACAGGTTTCCTCTGCCCAATTGTTTACCATCAGCGCCTAAGAGTTCAGAAGCCACAAACTGACACTTATGTCGTTCAACTTGTAACATATCTGGCTTATAATACAACATAAAATTTATATAAAAAGTAGATAGACATAAAATTTATATAAAAAGTAAATTGTAAAAAGTTATGAAATAAAAAAGATTTTATGAAAACAAAATAATTTATTTAACAACTAACAATCAATCAATGGTAAGAGTAGAAAGAGCTGACAGAGTATACTGGAGCGTGGGCAATAGGAGCGTGAGCTACCACGTGGGACACTGGCGCGACCACAGCGTGGGCGACTGGAGCGTGGGCAACGAAGGTGGATCCATGGTCTACAACTTGACTACTCTTGGTCACGGTGGACTTGGCTAAAGGCACGTGGTATTCGACTTCATGAGCTACTACTGGGGCGTGGACGATGTGGGCACTTCCATGGTTGACGACCTGACTGCTCGATGAGAAAGTTGACTTGGCGAGCGGCACATACGCGTTGTACTCCAAGCCGAGTGGAGCTGCGATGGCGGTAGCTATAAGAGCGGTGAATACGATCTGAAATATAGGAAGAAATACGTTATTTAATTTCAAGCATTTTGTGTAAATAATAATATTTCATCTAATTAGAGAAAAAAAGTACTTTAAAAATTGCTTGTTTTGCAAAGATGAGAACATCTTTATTATATTAATCTCTCTATCGACAAATTTAAAATATAACTCACAATTCCTTGCATTTTGAGTATCGTGTCTGTTTTCGGACTGATAGCTTGTGGGTCTCGCATCACCTTTTTATATGATATAAATTGTCCCCCGCATTACTTCACAGCCGGTGCACTTGGCAATTTCTTCTGATAAAAAATTACCTTCGTTAATTTTGTTACGTCATTTAGCCTCTCTATATACGCGAGTGATAAACGGTTGATGCTATAAAAAGTGAATTCCTCGAGCCCAATTTGTAAGGAAAGCCATTCTGTGAATTAATGTTAGCGCATCTTCAAGACTTATACGAGATTTATTCAGAAATAATAACCTTTTGATTCAAGTTATTGTTTTGTAACGAATAAATTGTACGGATCGTTTGATGTGATTTCGTAAATAATGTCATCGTGGGGTAGTTGAGCGTTGTGTCCTTTTGAAACGGATGGTTATCTGTTCGATTCTTACTAAGGTAATTTTAATATGTACGGTAAAAATAAATGCTTGGCTTCTTTCATAGGTGTTCAACGATTAAGAGGGATAAAAATAAATTTTATTTCTCCTTTCCTTTCGGTTGCAATATACCCATATTTGAAAATATAAAAAAATCTAATAAAAAAGAAGAATCATGATGATTAAGTTAATCAAATAAATTAATCACGGGCACGAGGGTGCCACTGTAAACACGACGTTCGCGGGCTCAATTTCCACCCAATGGAAATGAAAAATGTACTATTTTCATTTTCTCTGATTGATAACGAGTCAATCGTGCTATGTTTCCTCTTGTCTACCCTGCAATGTGCGGAAAGCTAAACAATATTTAAAAAGTATATATTTAATCTTAAAAACTTCGTAGTACTTGAAATAATAATTTCAAAGAGTATCTTTATTATAATTTAAAAAATCTGTCCAGTGGTGACCTGGTTTTAATGAATTTTAATTTTTTTTATCAATTTATTGACATAAATTACGACATCGTGTAAAAAGACGAGGAAAAATTGTCAATAATACAGTAAAAAACTGCAATTAAATTAAAATTAATATGAATATTTTTATTACAATAATAAATAAAGAAATATTTGCCCAAAGGCACTCTTTACTAGTTTTTAGATCGTGTTTCATTTACAAAGCTGAAATTAAGATCTACAATGTCTGACTGTATATTCGTTGTGGGTTCGATTCCCACTTGCGGGAATCAATTTTTATTTTTTCATGACGACGGGCGTCGTTGAGTTTTGCCACTCAACATAATATAAAATTGGGCTTGGAACTTTTGTGTAATATATGAACGCTCAGTTACTTTACATGTTGTAAAGGGAAACTGTAAATGTAATTTGTGATAATCTATAAATTTTATTTTAATTTGTCTCAATTTTGCTACAAATTTAAATTAAATGAGGGTTGTTTTTAGATTTTGTAGGTTTTTGCTGTAAAGTGGTAAGAAAGGAGAACCTAGTGTCAAAAAACACTCCGTTCCAAATTGAGTAGCGGATTATGGTTTGACCAGTGGAAGGCAATAAAAATGTTTCACATCCCCATGTGGGAATCGAATCGGCGTTTTCAATTTTACGCTGTGCCACTTTGTTACGATGGACTAATCGTTTTTAGAATTGGAATTCACTGTCCTTCTGTCTACATTATAACTATAAATAATTAGGCTATTACACCATAATGTCTTTAAAAAATTACTTGATAATTTTGGCATAACGAAACTATAATTAACAATTATTTTGATACAAGATATTTATTATGTTTACTTTAAGCAATTACTCAATTATATGGGTAGCTAGGTTATTAATGATGTTTTTTTTCGAGGTCTAAACTTAAAGTCATCAATTAACTGTCAACAAGAAATTATAGTACTAGATTCGATTTCTGCTTGAGGCTTGTGTTTACATGTATGGCTCTTTTAGGTCAACGCTGCATCTTGTATACAACAGGGTAGTCAGAGGGAACCTAGTACAGTGGGAACCGAACTCACAACAGTCGTGTTTACAGTCATGGCGGTGTATATATAACAAAAATCTGAAATCTTTAACAAAACAAGTTAGCATATTTTATAAAAGTCGCCAAGTATAGAAATTGTAAGTTCTTAATGTTTAAGATAACGCGCCCAGATTATATTATTTACGCTAAGTAATGAGCCAACCGTTTATTTGGTTGCGGCAAGGTTTCAATTCATCAACGAGTTTGTCTTGTATATTATTATATTCGTTTTTATCTTATAGATGACAAAGTAGGCAGATAAAAGTAAATGATAAAACGTCGTGACGCTGCGCTTGCGCGATGTGCGACTGTAAGCGCGAAGGTTATGAGTTCCAATCGTATTCAAGGGAACGATATATTTAACATTTTCGTTTCCTCGCTCTGGTAGAAATTCTTTCAGAATTCTTCGAAAAGTGCGTAACGAAGTATCGTAACTTAGTTCCTAGGTTCCCTCGGCCTACCCTGCTATGTGAAGGATAGGATAAAAAAACCAAGGGTCAAGGCACTCCGGGCGGTCTTCTAGTCTTTTGGCCGTAGAAGAGAGATTGTGTGTTCAGTGGTGAAACTCATAGATATATTTTTTGCCTCATATTGAGTATATTGAGTGGAGGGATAAGTCCCTTGATATAAGAAATTAATTAATTCCCCGAAGTAGGAATCGAATACACAGCCGTCGTTTACACTCAAACACCGTGCCGTTGCGCCAAGACTGGCCTCTTAATAATGTTTATATTAAATTATTCATTAAATAAGGCGATAAAAACACGAAAACAAACAGTTTTAACGTTAATTGACATTTTTTTTTCGCTAAAAGGGCGTGTAATTTGACAAAATGTACGGCTATCGTTGGATTTATTGCCACACTCGATCGATCGGTGTATGGTGACATTGCGGGTTGCGCTATTTTTAATTATTATTAATTATTATATTTGTCGTCATTTTACGTGTTTTTTTTAAAGAATTATGATTAGTATAGAGGCCGTCGTAATACAAGGGCACACGTGACTGTAAACGCGACGGGCGATGGTGGGTTCGAGGGAATTAACTATTTAAGTAATTATTCAATTAATAATTATATTTTTATTTCTTCACTCTGGTACCAAGGCGAAGCGAGGCGTTGAGTTTCGCCACTCAATATGCAATGCCATGAGAATTCGGCGGAAAGTGGGGAAATTGAGTGTTTTAACACTAGATTCCCACTGTAACCTTGCCTGCTGTAGCGATATTCAACCTAAAGCTGCAAATATGTAGGTATAGAGGAATATTTTTTAGAGAACTTATAATAAATTTAGTGACCATTTAGGCTATGTATTAATGCAATTTAGGTCATATATTATGAATGACGGAACTCAACGCCGTGTTTTGCCTGACCAGAACCAGAAAAGAACAATTATTCATTTCCCGAACAGGGACTCACAACTGTCGGTAGAAGTGTCAAGATAAAAAAAAACAACAATATATCTTAAATTTACAAAAAAAGTCAATATTTCAACTAAGATGAAGAATCCGATACATCGTATCTATAAAAGTGCAAAATTTTAAAAATAATTTTGACTTTTAAGCATTTAATTTATTACAAGAGCCCCATTTAATTTCATTACATGAACTTTGACGTTACATAAATCAATGTAAATGGCTGGACTTTTTCATTTTTATTAAAATAAAAAAGTGTCAAAATGAGGCAGCTTATTGAGTGTTGTAAATTATAATCTTTAAAATTTGTAACTTGAAGTTGAAAAGTTAGTCAGTCTGGTCGTGAATGCGGTGTTAGTGGATTCGATTTTAGTTTGAGTTTTTATTATGATATACAGAGGAAACGTAATATTAAAACACTTCCGTTGTTCATTATTATTTTCTACGTTTTTATTTTGCCTGTTACAATATTAAAATCCATTCCCCGAATGGAAATCGAACCCATGACGGCTTACAGTCAAATATTGCGACGTGCCGCTACGATCTCATATCTCTTTAGAAACTGCAAATTTTAATCATTTTGCTATAGGCAGTGTTATACAAGTTTTGTCGTATAAAATATACTTATCTATAAATAGGCTACGATAATTAAATAATTAGTAGATAATTTATGAAGTTATAATTATATTACATTTTTTACCGCCCGAGGCTTGGCTTAGGTGTAAAACATCGTGTTAGAATTTAGCAACTCCCATAAATTTATTCTTAGAATTAATCTATTATTTAGTTATGGTTATAGTTATATCGAGTTATATCAAACATAGTGTTAATAGACTCCGTTTTTCGTGTTCCGTCTCAATTTAGAGAACTTGGGTGTTGAGTAGCAGAACTGAACCCCACGCTTCGTCCTGGTAGTAAGGCGAAAATAAAACATTTTACCGATTGGGAACTGAACCTACAACCGTTATAATATAGAATAGAGTGATTCAACACAAAATTCTCACGATTTTCTGATTTGTAACGAAATATCAGTAACAGATGTCTAGTTTTTTGTTACCTCATCATTTCATTTGTTCCCAAATGTCAATGAAACAAGTTTGTTTCTTATTAAGAGGTAAATGATATAATTAATATAGAGACAAAAACAGTTTTCTTGCGGATAACGAGGACAGGATTTACACGAAAGAAGATTAACATCTTATATTTATACTTACTTACCAACAAGTTATTTATGTATAGGTACTTTGTACGTGCTAATGGTTTTTATAACTTGATTAATTAATATATACTCTGCCATATCTGAGTCTGATTATTTTTATTTTCTCGCTTTGCTAACAAGACAAAACGCGGCGTTGAACTCCACCATTCACCGCGTGATGATATCGAAAATTGGACGGAAAGTAAGAAATGGGGTATCTTAACTTGAGCTCCCTCTATCTACTACTAAATGTGTGAACATAAAAAATAAAAAAGAAATGACTTAAAAATCCCCAAAGACCTTTTCTTCGAAGCTTAAGCATTACGCAAAGTTTAATCAAAAAACACTTAGCATTTCAATACATAAAATATTTACTGACAAACTGTCATTTACATACACGCATACACAATAAAGTTTAAAGTGTGCCACCATAAATCGTTATACAAAAACTCAAGAAATCGAACCCACTGACCTTGTGACATTTCACACAATGGATAAGTTATCGACGGAACCCTAATAAAATGTCGACATCATCTTATTACTGAGATTTTATTATCAGGTGTTGCTATCATTCCTTTTATATTTTAAAAAATCAGCTATCAATTTAAGGTATTTGGTCGGTGTTAATGGTGACATTTGATGTTAGCTTCACGCTGTATCCCGCGTTTGGGGCAGGTAGAGGCAACATATTGTTAAACACTGCCAACTTTTAATACCCCGCTTCGCCTTGTTACTAGACTAAAAATAAATATAATAATTGATTCCTCCAAATGGGAATCGAACCCAACCATCACGACATAACAGCTTAACTAAAATATTTTAAGTATATGTATGAAAAAGCAATATTACTATGAACATAGTTAGCCAATGCCAAGATCTCGATATTTAATTAATAGAAGAAAATAAAATATTTTTTATTATGTGTTTTTATTATTCAGCTTCACAGTTTTAACGGTGTAGTATTATTAAAATAATCTAATAATTTCGAGACATTACGTGTTGCTTGACGGAATACAACGCCGCAGATATTTAGAAAATATATAAATAACATACTATATATAAATAATTTTTGCAAAACTAAAGTATTTTTAATTGTGTTAATAGTTGTATTCATAACAATTAAAACAGAGACTACTCTTCTTGTTCCCTATAAGAGTTAATAAAAATAATACCGGTCTTTATAGAGTAGCGGTACAATCTGTAACCGTACAGGTTGTGGGTTCCATTCCCACTCAGGGAGAACTCATTATTTTCATTTCCTTTGAGATTCATTTCCTTCAATTCAAAAATTAGGCGTTGGGGAATATAGTGTCTCATCACTACCTTTCCTCGCTATATGCAGTATACTATAAAATGAAAAGTAAACACCAATTATCTTTTTACGATCGATCTGATAGAATTTAAATAAGCTGTATCATAACTGTATATCATTTTTTATCTTTTATCGCACCTTATAGCACTTAGGTATATCTTATTAATTTCCAAACACGTTTCGAATATTTACAACTCTCATAATTAAGATATTGATACAATTTTAAATCTTGATTATTTTTAATGTAATATTTAATTACTGAATATCGGAATTAAGATATATTGATATAATTTAAGTGTGTGACGGTCGTGGCTTCGATTCCCGCTCGGGGGAAGTTTTAATGTTAAATTGTTTTCATTTCTCCTATGTATATGTACTATTTTGGACAGCATTGCCTCGAATTTTGATGACATTTAGAAAACAGTACATACAGACCAACACGCAATAGGATAGCGTCAGACTGTAGGAGGGTGAAAGGAGTGTCTAGACACTAGATATCTTCTCTCTACACTGCTGTATGCAGAAAAGCTCATAAAATGAAAGAAAGATCTCTAGAACTATATATTTCGTACATTACGTATATTTCATATAAATATATATTAACAGTTTCCCGCTTTAATCCGAATATAGCAAGGAACCTAATGTTAAGACACTCCGTGCCCCACTTTCCACTGAATTTTCGAGATATTGTGTGTTGAGTGGCGGAACTGAACGTCACGCTCTGCCTCTTTACCAGAGCGGAGATGTGCAATTATAAATAAATAATAATTCATTTCTCCAAGTGGGAATCAAAGTTATAACCGACGCATGCACAGTTACACGCTTATGACACTGCGCCTCAACAGCCTCGATTAATATTAACATTTTAATTTTAATGTAGTATAATATTTAGAGAGTAAAAATGTATACAGTATTTTGTAATCTGTCACGTTTGCTTGACGTTTGTCAACTGTGTGTAATGATGCATGAAATAATTATATAATTATGTATCGTATGTATATATATACTAGATAGGGTACATGTACATATATTATTTATTTCTCCGTTCCATGCTTTCCGTTAATTTTTCGAGACATTGCGTGCGGGCGGAGCTTAACGTCGCGCTTTTTCCATGACACCAGAGCCAGAAAACGAAAATATTAATGAATAATAATTCATTCCCCCGAGTGGGAATCGAATCTACAACCGTCACACGTTACAATCATACACTTGTGCCCCTTCTTCACGCTCTAAATTATTAAAATAATATGCAGACAAAGTATGTATAAATCATTAGTTATTACCAAACCAAACGTTAAACATGTTTTTAAATTACTTTCAGTGATTTCAACACCGGCAGGCACTGATAGCTTATATCGTCAGATAACATCTTAAAATGTAATTTGTCGTCGCAGAATTAAAATAAAATACTACTGTTATGTTCCTTTTTTGGTTAACTTAAAGTTATATGTGTAATGTATTTGCAATATTGTTGGAATATCTAAAGTTGAGTTGAGTTGAGTCGAGTTTTGGTAACAAGACAAATCGCGGTGTAGAGTACCGGCTCTCAACATGACATGTCTCGAAAGACTAGGTGGCGTATCTTGACATTAGATTCTTCTTCCCCATGCGTCTATCCTTAACTAGAAAAATATTGTATTTAGATAAAAAAACTATTGAGCTTTTCAACCAATAGGCATTTTTTACAGGTATCCTAGAAGAAAGCAGAGATAAAACTATCTCATTGTCCACACTAAATAGCAAAGTTACTTGAACACAGCGTCCGACTTAAGCACGACCGTAAGCACGACGATCCTGTAATAGATTCTCGCCAAGGGAAATGAAACAATTTTATATTCGTAACTTGGTAACAAGATGGCGTTGAGTTCCGTCACACACAATGTCTCGTAATTTGGACAGAAAGTGGGACACAGAGTGTCTTAAAACTAAGGTCCCTCTGGCTAGAATTTTATATTCAGATACTTGAATTTTTTTAAGTAAAAAAGAAATCCAAAATGATAATTTTTCCATGTCAATGTCACACCGAGGTGTTATTTAACATTGTGACAGTTTTTACGTTTTACGGCGCTAAAATTTTTGCGAACTTTAAACGGTGTCAATACATCCGTCCTATGTATTTATCTTGTGTATTTATCGGTAGTTTCGCAATGTAGGGCCTATAATTTATTATCAAGGATATTAAAAAGCTAATTTGTATGGTGTAGGTGGAAAATTTGACTGGAATTAGAATCGAACTCACGACCGCGATGGTCGCGGTAATGAATTATTGTTGATCTGCTATGCCGGGGTATAGCAGAATACTACTCTACTATATGCAGGAGAAAATAAAATGAAGATAAATAAATGTTCCTTTCACAAATTTTAGAATCTTTAAAATAATTATACAATAGACATCAGTATAATGTTTTATTATAACTAATTGTTACCTGCAATTTTTTTTGCTTGGATTTTGAGACCAGCGTTCTCCTGTTCCTGTAGGAATTTGGAGAAACTTGAGGAAATGAAAAGTTTAATATTTTTATTTCCTCATCTGGTAACGAGGCAAAGTGCGGCGCTGAATTTCGTCACATTCTCGAGACACGACGCAAATTCTCGAGAATTCAGCAAATGATGGAGAACGAAAGTGTCTTAATGGGAACATGGGAACGGAGAGAGGGGACCCATTGCTAGGTCCTTAGGGTATTTTGGCCCCGATAACGTTCTTAAGTTCACGGTGACAAAACGGTCAAAAGTAAAAAATTATAATACCTACTATAATATAACATGAACTTTATTATACTCCGTTCATACACTGTATTGAAATTTTATTACTAAAATCATATAAATACTCATTCAACGCTTTTCGGCACCTTGCGGACGGCTTATTGGTTATTAAGAACAATAAAGTGGTAAATAAAATATTGTATTTATTTGGTGATAAAATAAATTTTGCATTTTTTTCAAAGCAACTATAAATTATTTCATGGATGGATCATGGTTGTAGTAATTTTCTTTTAAGAAATATGTATTTGTAGACAAAAAAATAGTTAGTTTTGTTTTAAAAATTAACATAGAGAAAATTGAACATGCGTCTTTTTAGAAATCAATAAAAAAAACCGAACAAGTGCGAGTCGGTTTCGCCCACCGAGGTTTTCGTCATAATTCTAGGTTAATCAGAGGTTATTAATAGGGTATTAATTTTGACTCCCTTTAGAGTGTCGAAATACTTTCTTTTAAGTAAATGTAGAAATAAGAAGAATGTTCAGGAAATAATGGGACCGTAGAGTATAGGATTTAAATTTCAATCGATATCTCTAAGCATTCCTGAGATAAAGGCTCTTGTAACCCCCCTTTTGCACCGCCAAATTTTTGAAACATTGCGTAGAAATTATCATAATTTATTCCTCCGAGTGGGAAACGAACGGACAACCGTTACGAATACAAACACTGTGTCGCTGTGCCATGACGACTTCAATACAAATGTATTAAGAAACATTGATTAATAATCATTTATCCTTAAAATAATTTCTCTTACAAATAATTTTGTCCTTTTTATATATTTTTAACAATCTCGTATTTTTGGACTCCTTGAATCTAAATTGATTGCTTTATGTAATAATGTCAATGCTGTTCAATTTGTATATTTCATTTAGCCTCATGATGTATTCCGTATATACCACGGTAGACAGAAAACACCAGTGTAGTGTTAAAACACTCCGTTTCTCGTTTTCGGCCGTTGGATGTTGAGTGGCCAGACTAAACGCACCAATTTGTCTTGTTACCAATAATTAATTTACTTGGCTGATGATTTTATTGTAGAGGAAGCAAAAGGAAACAGAGATAAACGAAATTATACGAGTATTATCAATTATAATATGAGGCCATCGCGGTAGTTGTAACTTCAATCCCCACTCGGGGATATTTAAACTATTTTTATTTCCGTTTTGGTAGGTACCCCTATTCTGGCGAAAACAACGGAGTGTCTTAAAACTAAGTTTCTCTGCAAATCATATTATACGAGAAAAAGTATGAAAGTGAAGAAAATATCTATCATATTATCTTACGAAATCACCACGGAAGATAAAAAAAGTATCTCATAATATTATTGACAGGTGACAATGGCGAAATAATTAATAATTATTAATGATGTTTGTTCAAAGGTAGTCCAAGGTTCGATATAACGATGCGAAATGAGTGCAAATTTTTACGATACGTAACTACTTCCCGGATATCAAAATAATTATATTTTTATATTTGCAATAAATGTAATCATATTATGTACAAGTACTTACGTAAATATACATTTTATAATGTCAAGGTCGCTAAAGTGTTGATTTTGTTTATTCCTTAGGCTTTACTTTTTAGGTTAAGTTGAATTCACAATCCTCGGGCTTAACGGTACCTAACGGATATTTTTCTCTTTTTTTAGCCTTACGCTATATCCCGCTTACAGTAGGCAGAGGTAACCTAGTGTCAAGACACTCCGTACCCCATTTTCGACAGATTTTCGAGTTAGTATGTGTGTTAGTATTTTCGCAACTTAACGCCACGCTTAGCTTGTTTTCAGAATGCAAAGTCGAAATGACAATATTCCATTCACCCAAGTAGGAATTGAACTCACAACCATAGCCTTTACTATCGAATGCTGTGCCTTAACTATTAAATTACTTTTTCTGATGTTCCATAAAAAGTACCCAGTGGAACCCAAAAGCGAACCCATCGTCATATTTTCCTTGCAATTTAAATAAATTATTCAGTTTTAAAGTAATTTATTCGCGAGTCAAGTGAAATATTGCACGTTTAACCTAAATCCTTAATGACTAAAGACTTCAGCCGAACCGACTGGTGAGTGTCGCTTCGAAACTGTTCAAACTTTCAATTATTAAGATATTCTTACAAATATTTCATCATTTTTTATTATTTTGTATTTTTTTATTTCCACGCTGTATCCCGTATATAGAAGGAACCTGGGAACCTAGAGTTAGTTACCCTTCATTCTCATAAACACCTTTCTTTGCCCGCTTTCCACCGACTTCTGGAGGCATTGTGCTTTGAGTGACGGAACTCAACCTCGCGCTTTGCCTTTTATTAGAGGGAGGACTGAAAATGAGTTAATATTTTATTTTCTCGAGTGGAAATCGTACCCACAACCAGTCGCGTTTACAGACGCTTGTGTTCCTGCGCTACGCCTGGCCTCTTTTTTTATAATATTGTTTTATAATATACACTATCTTAATTTTATTCCTTGTAGTACCTATGGTACGTTTTTGGTCCGTATAGCTTTATACTTTCTTTCCCCATAGCAGATAGAAAGAAACTGATTGTAAAGACACTCGTGATCTATTTTAAGTTAAATTTTCGAGACATTAGGTAGAGGAAAACAATGCCTCGCTTTCCTACCACAGTGGGGAAATATATATATGATAAAATATTAACTATTTATATATATTTTCCATACTTACGTGGAAATGTAAAACAGAAGCTTTCGAGCTCCGATGATTTTTCTCTCAGCAGTTCCCTAGATTAGCACGATCAACCACACACTAAACATTAGTTTAAATATTTTCTCTTAAACTAATACATACTCGTATATTTAGTTCGAAAAAATCATCGGTCAACGTACGAGAAAACAATAGGTGGTAATAAAATGCAAGAGGTCGGCGGAGGCCCGAGGCCCGAGCCGGTACGTCGTTTGTCTTGTCAGCTTCACTCTTCAAAGCTATTTTTGTTACGGATATCTAAAATTATATTATTTCCTATATTTATGTTTTGTTGTTGTTTATTTTTAATAAATAAAAAAAAAATAATAAAAAGAATTGATCAGAGTTGTGCGACGAGGCAAAGCGCGGCGTTCAGTTCCGTCACTTAACTCGCAGACGCTTCGAGAAGTACGAATTACCTTAACGTTATGTTCATGAGATATAGCGTAAAGCTAAAATAAATAAATAATAATAAATCATTCGCCTGAACTGAGGGTCGAATTCATAACCATCGCGTTCACAGTCGGATGCTGCTGGTACAGAAATAGTGATCAATCTTTACGTTTGTTTTAAAACTGCAAGTGAAGATGAAAGTAAATGGCTAGAATTATTTTAGCTACTGAATTAGAACTTGTATTAGATACGCGACCACGCGTTAGTATTGGCCTAGTTTCAATCAAAACTAAAAATTGATTACATGTATTTTATATGACGTTTCAAGGTCATGTTACACTTAAGATGGTTGTACAATGAGCTTGGTATATGTTTTTTTGTTTCAATGTCAGAAATACTTTTATTTTTATATAAAATATTTAAAAATATTATTACAATTATTCCGTATTTAATGTTTTTTATTTCTTGGTTGTGATGTCAAGGCAAAGCGCGGCGTTGGCGGTAAGTGGGAAGAGTGAAAAATATCTTAACACTAGGTTCACAGGTTTCCTCTGTCTATCCTGGTGTGAACGGGATACAGAATGAAGTAAAAAACGAAAGTAAAAGCTCTTACTATACCTCTAACCTTATATAAAGATCGAAGTGTTTGATTAAGAGCATCAAGTAGTTATATAATATTCATATCTCATGTACGGACAGTAGTCATTAATGCTATCGAATAATCGTCACTGCTTCACTTAATGCAATTCGATATAATTATCTTAAATTTTATTTTATATAGGTAATTACAATATATACAAATAATTACAATAATTGTAATATCTCAAAAATTATATATATGTCTTTAGCTTTATGCTGTATCCCGCAAGTATGTGGTAGGTTAGGCAGGGGGGGGGGGACCTAGTGTTAAGACACTCCATTCCACAGGTACTGCCCAATTTTCCAGACATTGCGTGTTGCATGTCCGAACTCAACGTCACGTTCTCGTCTTTGTCTTATTATCAGAGCAGGAATCGATGACCCACAATTATCTCATAGACAGGCAGATGCTATATCGTCGCGGCAAATGTTTTGAATTATTTAAATTCATCACAAAAAAAATTGGCTTAAATAAAATTGAAGCCACGACCATCAACCTAGCAACTGTCAGTAACTGCTTTGTCTATAGCATTTTATATAAAGTATTATAAGTATAAGCCAAGCGTCAACCTTTTACAAATCGTATCATATTACAAAAAGGGTTAAAGAGAACTTATCTATCAATAAATTGACAGTTTATATAAAGTATACAAATAAATATTTTATATTCTAGAGGTCGTCGTGGCGTAGTGGGACAGCATTTGAATGTAAGCGCGAAAATGGTAGGTCCAATAGCCACTCAGGGGAATGGTTATAAAAGTTGACAAACTTAAGTTGTGGTCATATATTCACAACCATTACACATTAAAATGTTAAAAATAAGTATAAAATTCGTAAGGATGTACAAATAATTCGCTCCTTTTAGTAGATAAAAGAAATAAAAGAAAAAATTCTTAAAAAGCATAGTAAACACCGTCTACCCCTTATTTGCATCTCTATCATTTTTACTTTTTTCTTAATCAATTAACCTTCCAGACCGTATAAATCGGTGCACTCGAGTACCTTCACGTCTTCTAAGCAATATCGTGGGTCGATTCAGGAAATTTACTGCCTTAATCTACCCTGCAGCTGCAGTTTGGTGGGAATTAAAAATATACATCATTTGTTTTTACGTATTTTGCTAGATATTGGATAATGTAGAGACGAATCACTCCGTGAAGCTAAAACCGCCTCACGTATTTTACGTTTTTTTCTGAATCAGCAGCAAGCAGGGTATCCAGAGGGAACCTAGCGTTATGATACTCCGTTTATCTTGTCACCAAAATGAGCAAATAAAAATAATTCATTATCCTGAGATGTAATCGTCCGTCAACTGTCGCATCTACAAGAAGTCGCTGCGCCACGACGCAAACTCATCCAGCGCCGAAAATATACAGATACTTTTTTTTATCAACATGGAGAGAAAAATAATAATCGAAGTTTTGTATCAGAAAGTCAGGATTACGTCTAACTAATAAAGCGACTCGAACATTATATAATTGAATAGTAATATGTTAGGTCTGTTGATATAATTAAATCATATTAATATAACCTAAGGGATAGGTATACTGTATACATGATGTGTGTATGTTCATATCATCATCGATCAACAAAGTTTACCAATGTAAACGGTAAAGTTAATTTGACCTTAATATAATTTTGAATCCAAACCAAACTAGGGCTTCAGATAAACAATTGGTCCGCCCGAAGGAAGTAAATAAACAAACAAAATTCAACCCTAGCTTTTGAAAACATAAATATTTACTAAAAACTGTTTTATAATCCCCTTAAGTTTGCTCTAATTACAATAATTTCATAATCCTATTTTCATTGTTACAGATTCCTGGCCATCTGGTGGCCACTGAAGTGCCAGATTACAAAGCGTCGTGCCAGAATGATGATAGTCTTCATTTGGATCTTTGCTATCGTCGTGGCTAGTCCGTGGGTATTTTTCTTCGATTTAGTGGTCGTTTTCGATGATAACCCACACGTCCGCCTGTGCCTGGACGTCTGGCCCAATCCAATCAGCGAGGTTTTGTATTTCGTCATTGGTAACCTTATTTTTTGTTATATCTTACCAATGGTTCTGATAACTATGTGCTACATCCTAATTTGGATTAAAGTTTGGAGAAGGTCCATTCCAACTGACACTCAGGATGCACAAATGGAGAGGATGCAGCAGAAATCCAAAGTGAAGGTTGTGAAAATGCTGGTAGCCGTCGTAATTCTGTTTGTTTTATCATGGTTCCCACTTTACTTGATCTTCGCAAGGATAAAGTTAGGTGGACCAATACAAAAGTGGGAAGAGGAGATGTTTCCTGTCGTTACGCCTCTAGCTCAGTGGCTGGGTGCATCCAACTCTTGCATAAACCCTATCTTATATGCCTTCTTCAACAAAAAGTACAGGAAGGGTTTCGTTGCTATCATCAAAAGCAGGAAATGCTGTGGACGACTACGTTACTACGAAACAATTGCCTTACAATCGTCAAGTACTTCTACCAGAAAGTCGTGGCATTACAATAACAACAATCACGCGTCGATCACTCGTCGGTCACCGCCGGTTGATAAAAATGCGGTTTCATTCATTTTCAATCACACTGGAGTTTAAACTGACAGAACTGACAATAAATCTGGACGTAAATTCTTGAGGCCGTCAGGTCTCACTTGGCGTATCGTAAGGAGAGGAAGGCTCGTTTTACTTTCAACAGTTTGATGTCGTTCCGTGCAAGTTCTGTGACTGTTCAATAATAATGTAATCGTTGTTGTTTGTGTATAATTTTAATATAACTTTTATACGCGTTTAGATTGTAATAAAAATAATAATAACTATTGAGCGATAGCGCACAAACTATATAATGATTTGACATTTGTACGACTTCGGAAATAAGGATGTAGTTTTCAAAATATCTGTAGATTTTTCATCTAGACGATTTCTGTGTTTAAATGTTGGAAATAATTAAATTTCTGTATCTGTTTGCCCATAATTTTCCCCTAGCAACAATTTGTAATACATAAACTATATTCAAACGTGATTTTTGTCTAGTGTTAGGTTTTTATAAAACCTAACGCAATTTCGTTAAAAAACAGTAGTAGTATTTAAGTACTTTTATAAAAATTCAGTACAAAATTTATAAAGAAAAAATTGTATATATTATAGGCTTCATCGTTTTATACTCACAATTGTGGGCTTTAGCATCAGGGTGATGCTAATGATACGAGACTTAATATTGAACTCCTTTATTGCATATTTAATTTGGTTATTTATACGCTACAAAACAATAGTGGAACATAATTTCACAATTGTATTTGTAGCGAATAAATTCAGGTTGCTGATATAGCGTGTTTATACAGAATATAATAAGACTAGTGCAATACCCCTACAATACTCCCCCCCTTTGGGAAAAAAATGTACAAAAATAAATATAAAATAACAAAAATTAATTGTTTAACCTTTAAGTATGGACGTCGGGTCTGACAGACCAGACAGTTCTACGAATTCTACAAATCGGCCACTTCTCGGTGACCTCCGCCACTGAGTCTCTCAGTACCTTTCGTATTAGTGACAAAATGAATGTAGATAGCAGTGGTTGTGTCTCTGGGTTCAAAACACGTGAGTATTTAACTTTCTAAACGCGGCCTGGGTCTGTCAGACCCGAGGTCCATGTTTCCCATACATGAATGATTTCAAAACGCCATATATTTTTATAATATTACAAAATATACTTTAATATTTTAATTGTATTATTTGTATTCAAATGTTTTTATTGTTATATATCATATATTATTTTGCATTATTTGTTATATATTTTAGTAATATAAATATTATTTACGTAAAAAAGACTAA
>HE671413.1:0-38168 GCA_000313835.2 Heliconius melpomene melpomene | reverse complement strand
AATATTGAACTCCTTTATTGCATATTTAATTTGGTTATTTATACGCTACAAAACAATAGTGGAACATAATTTCACAATTGTATTTGTAGCGAATAAATTCAGGTTGCTGATATAGCGTGTTTATACAGAATATAATAAGACTAGTGCAATACCCCTACACAATAATAATGTTATAATCATCTAAAGCACAATTTCGTAAATAGGTGATGTTGTAAATGTTAACGTTAACTTAGCGTTATTAATATTATATATATAACTTGACAATATATATTATATTTCTATGTTTATATGAAAACTGTATTAAATTTTTAGGTACTATCTGATGTTTGTTATGTTCAGGTGACCATTTTTATAAATATTTCTTCATATTTTTTTTATTTATTAAGAATTTTAATTAATTATACATATAAATACTTAATTTAAGAAATATGTTTATCAGATTGCACTTTTTTTATTATTTATTATTATTTTTATTTATTTTAGTATTTATTTGAAAAATATTATAATATATGTAATAAATAATTTATGAATATTATATAAGGGAACGTCAGTTGCCGCAATAGGACCATTTCGATCAGAGTAAACTCTGCTTATACCATTAAATGCTTATTATAGTAAACTTTTATTCGGAAAAGTTGTCAAAAGTTAAAAGTTTAGGAAGTAAAAGCTAATAACATAATAGGGTAATAATATTATAAAAATAAGGAAATTGTTAGTGTTATCAAAGAGTGTGTAAGAGTAAAAAATATATACTTCATTCCTGAAATATAAATGAATTTTGCTGTTCCGATTTTAATGAAACTTTTCCAAATATTAGAAAATAAAAAATATTAAGAACATATTTTTGTAATATGATAGGGCAATAGTTGTTTTATAATAGCTTAAAGGTGTTTTTTATTTTTACTCACTCTTTGATATTGTCGCCCGAACACGGGTAGATTGAATGCCGCTTCGATGCACAAAATGTTATTAATAATAATAAATAAATTTTTAGTACTACATATATGGTAATATAAAATAAGTAAATAAATAAATATGATATATTTAAATAAAAAAAACAATGTCTGTTTACATATTTTTCCATATAGCCGTTTGTTAGTAATGATATTATAATAATCGATCTATAGTACACAATTGAAGCACGTATAAAGAGTTTTTTTATAAAAAAAATGTAAAAAATTTCAATAAAAAAAGATTGTATTTTTCTACTAGGAATGTGGAATGTAGACGGAAAGGTATTTTTTCGTTTAAATTTCAAAATTTTCATTTAAATTTCTCGTAGAACATATAAAATTTAGAGATAAATATGAGCTTTTTCAGAATTTCATTGAATGTTGTATTTATATCAGACTTAGTCGAAGCTTGCAAGACTGACGTGAACATTGATCCTTCTAAAGGAATAAAAAAAAACGTCGTGATAGAGATTTCACATATTTTTATACATGTACAGCTTATCTAATGCACTTTTTTTTTTAGCTTCACGTTGTAACCCGCAGATAGTAGGGTAGGCAGAGGGAACCTTAGTGTTAACACTTCTGTTCCCCCCTTTTTGTTAATTTTTTTTAGCTAAGAACGACAAAGGAAAGTACAACTTGATGGTCTATAAAGAAACAAAGTTTATAGTTTCATATTTTACGTGATGAATTTTAATATTGTTTTGTATAAGAGAATGAAATTCTATATTTATACAAAGAAAATAATCACTCATAGAAATCACTTTTTGTAAATAATTATAAATATAATAAAATATAATGTATTATAGATAAATGTTTAAAGTTTTTATTGTTTTAGTAGCGTCTGTACTGTATATGCCCGTTTTTATTTGCTGTGTTTGGTGTTAGATTGTAAGGTATAATAATAAACTCGTTTACAGTACATATAGTATATAGCTTCACGCTGTATCCCGCACTTAGCAGTGTAGGCGGAACAACCCCGGGACCTAGTGTTAAGACACTCTGTTTCCATTAAGATACTTTCGTTACCCACTTTCCGTCGAACTATATATTATAAAATGTATAGAAAACTATCTCAAAAGTATTCTTATAACAAACAAAATCACAAGTAAAACCTATTTGTATATTTCATTGGAAGGAAAAGTTTCGTACAATACTGATATATATTTTTTTGTATTTTATTATTGTCATCCTGAAAGAAGTTTACGTTTTGGTGATTTATATTACTCATTAGATTTTACTGTTGTTTGTTATACTTTTTATGACAGGAAGAAAATCTGTCCAAGTTCTTTAGGTTTTTTATGTTTAATAATATTTTTTTTAGTTCCACGCTGTATATAACGGGGAAATGAAAATAATTCATTTCTCCGAGTGTGAATCGAAAACAAAAATATAAATAAAATAACTTATTTTATTATTATTCTGTTTACTATGTCAAAAGCCACGTTTAAATTTAACCGGCTTTTAAAAGTAAAATTTTGGCTTTAGTTCAAGATCTTCAGGTTTCAATATTTTTTTAATTTAGTTTTATATCTAAAATCATTTTTACATTTAATAATATTTTAAAATTAGTTTTATTAACTTAAAAAATCTATATATTATTAATGTATGTATATCATTTCATTGAACAAAATTATGCAGATCCTTATTACCCGATACAGTTAACATAGTTTTTTTAAATGTCATTAAGTCAAAGATTTTTTAAATATATTATGTATAGCATAGTGTTTAACATTAAAATTTAAATCAACTTAATAGTTATATAGGGCATATATATTATTTTCGTTATTATAAAGTTGAAATATCAATGTATAATTGATACATTTATGTACAATTAGACGATAATCAGTGCTTTTAGTGTAAATTATAGACTTGTAAAATGTATAATATGGAAAATAATTGAAAGTAGGACTGTCGTTTCGAGCAATGTTAGTTGATTTAGATATTTTTAATGAATACTTTATTATGCTTTATAGAATAGTGGAATTGACTCTATTGTGTGATATTTTTATAAACTTGTTATCTTTTTTTACTTCAATTTATACAGAAATACTTTTTTTGACAATATTTAGGCACTAGTTGTCGCCCACAACTTTGTTTGAACCTAAAATTTCCGTATCCCGTTTTCATTAACCTGCCTTCATGCCAAATTTAAACTTTCTTAGGCCAGTAGTTACGTATATGCGTTGTTACTCAGTCGCTCAGTAAACAAAGAGTTTATTACACTTATATAAATTTGGAAGAAAATATAGACTATCTATTTTGGGCAAACGTCAACATTAAAATCACATAATAGAGTCAGTTCTTTAAATAAACTATTTCACTATGAAAAAATATTTACAGACTGTCGAAAACCATAAGCAATGTAAACATATTCAAAACTACTGTCTTCACACTTTTCTACATATCAATCGGATAGCGCCCTCGATTTTTCTCTTTTGTACGAGGTTGTTTTCTATAAAAAAATACATAAAAACCAGAAAAAATCATACTGAAACATTATATATAAACTGAATTTTAATCAATAGCACATTTGGTTCTGTTTTTTATAAGTAAATAAGATATAATAACCGGTAGGAGGTAGTATATCTAAGCGTTTTATTTATACTTATCATGATATTTTTTTATTTATATAATCGGTATCAACTGTTATATTTTCAAAAACTTCTAAAAATACCAAATATTAAATATTTTTGGACCTTATCCTCATATATTTATATTTCTCCTGAAAGTAATTGATAGGCAATATCATTGTTTTACATTAACAATTTGATTAGCAAGTCTTGAAAATTAAAATTTATTGCCATTTTTAATTCTTATATTATTATTAGTTTATTAAATTTCAACTAGTAATTTTACATGGTTTTAATATTGAGTTACAGAAATGTTTATTACATTACTTAGTTGTTTTTTTTAAAGCAGAAACTCTGAAAATGCTTTATAATTTTTAATTTAAAAATCTAAATATAAGTCTATCTTTTTATTTGCATACTTTATTAGTATATAAATACTAACTACAACTTTCTATGCCTTCACGTTGCATAGGTAGCCGAGCCTTTAAGTTGTCTTAACACTCGAGGAATGTTCTTTTTACACTTACCCCCAGTTTTGAGGCGACTTTTCATGTTACTAGAGTTTTCATGTTACTGGAGACTACATAAAACAAAAATGTTCATTCCCTCAAGTGGGAATCAAACCTAGAACCGCCACGTTTACAACTCCTATGCCATGACGGCCTCAACGGTCGATGATATTTTTATTATATTTATTTTCAATCAACCAACTTTCATTTTTATTTGTATAAATAAAAATGTGAAAAGTACAACTATTTACACTTGATGCACAAACATAAATACATTTTTAAACAGTAATATAATGTAATATATATGATACAATGAATAATATTAATTTAAATATACATGTAATGATAATATAACATTATTTCATACTAATATTTCGTGTCAATATCATATCGTTATTTTATAATAATAGAAAGCAACGAACACTTACAATGCAATTTTTATATAGTAATTTACAAATATTTGTTGTTTTTCCACCTTTTTGTAAGCTTCAGTCTTTTCCTGCAAAGCAGGGTCGGCGGAGGGAATGTAGTGCTAAAACACTTCGTTACCCATTTTCTGCCCAATTTTCGAAACATTCAGTGTTGATTGGTGAAACTCAACGCTACGTTTGGTGTACCAGATTTAATTTAAATAAATTCATTTCCCAAGTAAAGACTGAACCCACAACCGTCGCGCTTACAGTCTACTATGCCACTAGGCTGTGCCACTGCGTCACGATGGGCTCACAATTTTCACATATTTAGAGAGAAGCGAAAAATAAAACTCGGATATTATCTAAAATATACCAAAAAAATCTGTCTTATAAATACTCTGAGTTGAATTTGAACCGTTAAAAACAGTTTATTGTTTGAAAAATATAAAATTACTCAATTATTATATAATGAACCCATAAGTTATTTTTTATTGAACATAATAATATTTTAAATTACGATTATAATATATAATTAACAATAGCAAACTACAACAAATTGTTTTGAGGGACGAATTTATTTTTAAGGCACCACGTGGAATAGACACAAAGAAATAAACTTTCATACTGTAATCGCTTATAGCCATGATGCTAATATGAGATTATATTATATATATTTATATATATCTACTATTTGAATTAAATAAATTATATGTAAAATTTGATACTGTGTTTTATTTAATACTTTTAAAATAGTTTAATAGATGTGTTGGCTAACATATAGAAAATAGATTGTAGCTTTATATAGCAAATACAGATAAAAATATAATCGAAAAAAATATATATAAAAATATCTTTATATATATATTTTGCCATCTATATATATAAAAATGAAGCCCGTTTTCCTTGGTCACTGCAACACGCGTGAATGACTGGACCGATTTCACTAATTATTTTTTTGTTGTATTTGTTATTATTAGGAGAAGGTTGTTACGGAAAAAAATATTAAGAAAATCTCTAAGAAATATTGAAAAATGTACATTTAATTTTGCATATTTTAAAAAACCCGCGAGTAACAAATGTCAATGTCGTTCACAGCCATAGATTATATTGGCGTATCGCCATCTATATATATAAAAATGAAATGGTCACGGCATCACCTTTGCTCTTAAATAATTATTGATAAAGAAGAAATTATTATTTATGTTTTTTTTTAATAATTAAAATCATTTAAAATTTTAATGTTTCTGTTTCTTTTATAGTATAAGTTTTTTATTTTTATTTTTTTCTGAAGTGTAAGTAATGTTAGTGTAGAAGGATTTGTATTGTGTTTGTTTTCATTTATTTTTAATTTATGCATGTCAAGTTAGCCTGTAAGTGCGGTATACAATTAGTGTCGTTCTCACTTAAGATTGTTTTTTTAGCGTTTTGAATTATTATTGTATACAACGTTGGCTTTCTATTAAATAAATTAATTAATTAAATAAATAAATCACGTGTGAATGACTGGACCGATTTCACTAATTCTTTTTTTGCGTATTTCTTTTCTATTAATCTATATATATAAAATCGAAAGGTCACTCACTCATCACGAAATCTCAGAAACTACATATAAGTAGTAAGTTGGTTAAGGGGTTGGTTGAATGTTTGTATGAAACTTCGTTACTACAAATGCTAGGAGTCTCAAATTTTGCATGGTCGTCACTTATAGGACGTAGGTACTCATGGAGATAGAAATTAATAATAACGTGGTTCACGCAGGCGAAGCCGCGGGCGGACCGCTAGTTTATATATATATATTATAAATATATATTTCGTATTCAAATATATACGTGGCGGACCTTGACGCTGCTATACCACCTAAACGCCACGTTTTTTCTTGTTACAAGAGCTAAAAAATCAAAATAATTCCCTTGAGTGTGAATCGATCCCACAAACTTCGCTTTATCAGTCAGATGCTGTCTGCTGCTGCTGCTCCACGACGGCCTCGATATGGTGTACTAATATTATAAATGTGAAAATTAGAGAGAACAGATGTTTGTTCTACTTTCACGTAAGAACTACTGAAGGCATTATAATGGAACCTTAAGATAAGATGATGATATATTATAAGCTACATTTTACATAAAAATTTTATATAATTTGGTGATGATATTTTAATAAATTTAAGCAGGTGAAGCCGCGTTGGAATCGTTAGTATGTATATATATCTAATGAATAGAAGAGTACCCTACAAATTTTATGTTAGGAAACTAATTACTGAGTTAAAGATAATCGATTTTTAAAAACTCTTGCATCTTACCAAATCGGAATACAAAAATATATTTTGACTACAAACATTTTATCGAGTAAGCAACAAACTCACAACCACAACCACCGCTACAGTGACACACCAATTATACCAAGAATTTTAAAGGCACAAAAGAAATAAAAAATCTATTTTTAAGCACGTCAATTACTTTGACGAAGGTACGTTTGCGGAATGTGCGGTCATCGCCTCGGAGCCACTTAGCCAATTGCTCCCTCCAATCACATCTACTTATATTTTCAGTTTCAAGCAATATTTTGTGTAAATTAGGGGAAAAAAGAATATTTCACTTCTTTTGAGGTGGTCTTCTGTAAAAAGGCGCTAAGAATGAATAAAATATGTCAATTTGGCTTAAGTATATATATTTTAGCGATTTTTTTGTTTTTTGACTATAGGTACACAATCTTGTATAGTGTACTAGTCCAACTAGACTAGTGTCTAGTCTATATTTAAAAAAGCAAAGCACGTCATTCAATTCTGCTACTCAATAAGCAATGTAAGAAGTCGGTAGAAAATAGGAAGAAGAGGTGACTACATAAATACAAGGCGTTGGAAATGGGGAATGTAAATCTTTGAAAAATGGGGAAAGGAAGGAAAGGTCTTAATGGAAATGGAGTGTTTTAACACTAGGTTTCCAGGTTTCCTATTCCCCTATGTGCGGGATACAGCCTGAAGCTAATAAAATTAATAAGTTATTTTTACCTTTCAGAGATAGATATGCATATAAATATTTAAAAAATAATTCAGATCTATAAAAGGAAATATCGAGCTCGCTTGCATCGTCCTTCAAATATTTTGGGTCACTAGTGCAAGGCCCGCAGGAGTTCAGCGTAGTTTGGACAGCCTGTTTTAAATGGTATTTTGGTTTTATTTCTAAATTTCTTATATAACATAGATGACTACTTGTCATTTAGTTTACGATATTTTTTTGGGTCCACGCTGTATCTTGCATAAAGCAGATTAGATACGAGTCCCCAAGCATCACTTAATTGTGGAGAAATCGCCTGTTTAAATGACGGAAATCAGAAGCGCATTGTCTTCTTACAAGAGTGAAGACTCATTCGAAGACTAATTCATCCTTGCGCATGGAAATCGAACCCACAATCGTCGTGCTTGCAGTTAGACGGCCCCAAACAAATATACAAATATTTTTATATGAGCATAACTACAGAATGTGTAACGGGCCAGGTGCTTGCGTCTGGCCGTGACCAGTTGACCCAATATAGATAGTTCAAGGCTATTCCTGTTGCACTCTGCCAACTGATAAAATATTATTTAAATACTTACAAATCAAGCTAAATACTTCTTGTTTTAGCTTCGCGTTGTATTCCGCGTGTAGACTGGTGGAGGCAGGTGGAGCCTAGTGTTAAGACACTCCGTTCTTTAAATTTTCGAGATAATGCAAGCTGAGTAGCAGATTTAATGGCACGCTTTATCTCGCTATCAGGGTAGGAAATGAAAATAATTCGTTCCCTAAAGTGGAAATCGTATTCACAACAGTCGCGTACACAGTCAAACGCTATGCCGCTTCGCCTTACTGAAACCTCTAAATATATTATTATTTTGATATTTGAAAGTGGATCAGTCTCTTTCTTCTCCACTTTCCGTCGTCTCGTTGAGGTCTTTGTATTCAACGCCAGGCTTTGTGTAACCGACAAAGTAAATATTTAATTTAATTATCAGATTGGGTTTGTAATGTGGAGAAAAGTGGAGAACCGAGTGTCAAGTGTAACACTAGGTTCCCCCTGCCTACCCTGTGAAGCTAAAAAACATGGAATTTGAATCCACAGCCGTTTTAACGGTCAGAGATTGTGTCGTTAAAGACGGTTTCAATAAGTATAATATTATGTATTTTACATACGAGTAAATATAAATGATATAATAAATCGTTTGTCCGGGCGAGGTTCTAGAGGCCGTGGCCAGCTGACCCAATATAGTTAGTTCAAGGTTACACTCCTGTTGCACTCTGCTGTATTGTGCATATGTATACTAATTTATGGTAATAATGAGCAGCTTCACGATTTTTCCCGCATAGCAGGGGAGGGAGCGGAAGCTGGCTTCGAGCTGGTGGTAGCTTCCTGAAGAACTTTACACTACTGATATTGGCACCTCACCGTAATAAAAGAACAGAACAAATTCAGATACCTTGACGTTTCGAAAGTTCTTAATATCCTAATTGAATTAATATTTTCATTTTAGTGTTAAGAATTTTCGATCTTATGATTTGATCTACTTTAATCAAGATATGTTGACTGGCAAGCAAGGCTTTGCTTATCTTTTTCTTCTTTAGGTAGGCAGAGGGAACCTGGGAACCTAGTGTTAAGACATTGTTTTCCCATTCCAAAATTTTCTTCTAAGTAGAGAACTAGTTTCCTCAAACCTAAAATTAGCTTTAACCATTCAGGTATGACAGGGACGAGTATTAAATACCCTATAATTAAAATGTTACACCAAAATTACAATTTTCCACTTAAATAAACTTTAAATATTGATAGACAAAATTGAAACACAGTTTCGGCTTAAAATCTCCAATTTCTGGTAAGAAATTTTAAAATACCGCGCTGAGTACGTACTTTAAAAAGCTTTTCAGGTAAGCAGAAAGAAAAGTGTATTCATATTTTACTATTATGGCTTTAGTTTAACATTTTTATTTTATTATATTAATTTCACAATATGAGTGTTAATAACTATAAGTGTATACATACAATACAATACATGCTATCTCATCTCTTTTAATTTAATTCAAAATGCACCTTTTGTAATAAGACTTTAAGCTCTTGGCGGCGCGTGGGGAACGAAATGTCTTAAAACAAAGTTCCATCAATAGCCTGATACGTTACATACAAATAAGCAATAAGCAATACACATAAGCTATTTACTTACATAATATCTAAATAGCCATCATATAATAAGCATAATTCACAATCACCACCAGAACCCCGGCCCGCTCAGGTGTTCCCGGCGCTGATACGGTGACCTACATACTATCTGGTTCAAGGGCGCTGCACCGCGGTCGATAGGTTTTAAATTCAATGTACGGACCGAATGTTACGTTTATCACGATTTGTATGTATGTTTTTGGATATCATAGGCCTTTTGAGAGACTTTGTGTATTGATTTGCGGAACTTAACGCAGGAGATAATACTATCCCTTTAAGCCATGGTGGTTTCAATAGGATTAAGAAAGTTATATTTTCTGAACCCTTATATTAAGATGAATGATGCCTACACAGCGTTTTACTGAAAATACGACGGTTATGGGTTCAATATCCGTGTCGAGGTAATGAATTATTTTAATTTGCACGCTCTCGTTACAAAATGTAGTGCGATTTTGAATTTTGCCACTGAGCTCGGAATCTATTGAAAATTGCACAGAAAGCGGGTAGCTGAGTGTCCCCTGCCTGTCGCGCTATAGGTGTGCGGGAAAAAAGATGATTTGAAAAAGATTGTAACGATGATAATATCGTTAAGTACTTGATAAATTGGAATCCGCAGCAACAACTTCGTTTTTAGCCAGTAAGGCTCATGCATAATAATCGCTCAATTTTTTCTTAATTCATGATGTTATCTCATGTAGTCAGTCATCCCACTTTCCGCCCTCAATTCGAAAGATTACATGTCTGAGTGACGGAATTCAACGCCGCAGATAAAAATCAAAACATTACTGGTTATGACATCAAAATGTAGTGACTATAGACACAGTTATTTCCTTGCATCTGTCCTGCGACGCGCGAGGTGAAATCGGTTTGCTAGCGGAAATAGGTCGCGTTCGCCTTACCTGGCCTACATTGCGAAACACACTTCAATGGCTGACATCACTTCTGTAAAATTTATAAATCTAACAAGAAAACTGAAAAGGTCGTATTTAATAATTAATTTGGTTTCGGGTTCTTTACACCGACATCAATGCAATTAGACAAGATTTCGTTGATGTTGTAGTTTTAAAACACTTCGTTTTCAACTTTTCGGCTAAGATTCTGCTTATTCAGATGTATACGGGATATTTTACTTAATATTTACATGTAACTAAACTATTAGAAAGCATCGCACGTCAAATAACGGCACTTAGTTGATCTCCACAAAGATATTCGATATTAATGCTTTTCTTTAAATGAGATTTAGAACCTTTAGCTACTACACACTACACTCAACTGCGCATACAACTCAAACATTAAAAGCTTCTATGAATATTTTACTACATTTTAACTAAAAAGAAATTTTTGAAGACGAATATACAATTTCCATTGAAAAATTTCAATAAAAACCCAATTTATTCCACAAAATTGATCAAACAGAACGATAGTTATCTCCACAATCGCGGTACGAGTTTAGTTCCAATAGGAAGCGAGACAAACAAACGTTCAGGACGCTCAGGGTTATGACCTAGATTTGGCCGGGTCGGCCTAGGGCTTGCAAGTGCATATTATATTAACTATAAATATAGTTTGGCAGCTTCATGAAAAAAAGCCAGAGAGAATCTTATTCTTACGTAAAGAAATCCTGTTTCGCACTTTTTGGAACGGAACTTAATTAAAAATGTCAAATTAAATAAAATATGAGTCCGTTTGAGGATCAGACCCATGAACATCGCGGTTACGAGCAGGCGTTGAATTACCACAACTTCACAAATATTTCTGCTGTTTAGAGATGTCATGTGAGGGTTGTTGATTTAACTAGACTAGTGGTTTTTAGCTTCCCGCTATATCCTGTAGATATACATAGGTAGAGTGGACCTGAGAATCTAGCTGGGAACAGAGGCGTTCCCATTAAGTCATTTATGATCCCTACTTGCCGCCAAAATTTCGAGGCGTTGCATGTTGAGTGGCGGAACTCAACGCTTATTGTAGATTTTTTAATGACATTTAACTTATCGCGTCACAACCGATATTATATGGTTATTTGCTTAAGTTGAAATAAACACATATTCGTGTGTAAGCTTTGTTAAGGGTTCACTACCGAAGTCCCGCTCCGTCCTTGCCACTTGATAAATGATCTGGGATAATGAGGCCAAAGCTTACAAATGATTTCAGATTTTTCTTTTATTGGGTTTTGTTTGTAAAAAAACCTCTTTTATTTTGGAACCTATAAAGTAATAAGAAAAATAGATGTTTTCTTGTGTTAAGGTCGTCGTGGCGCAGTCTCACTGCGCCTGATTGATATCGCGATGGTTGTGGGTTCAATTGCCACTCGGCGGAATAAATTGTTTTCGCATATTTGCTTTGGTCACAATACGTAGAACTGCGTTATGTTCCACCATTTAACACCCGATGTTACAAAAATTCAATGGATAGTTAGTTAGAAAGAAAACCTAGCGGGTTTTCCCTGTCTATGTGAAGCTAGAAATAATTATATTAGAAAAATAGACAATCTGGACTCCTCCGCCTTATACAACTTCCGTAATTAATCTCTCTTAATATCACACAGTCTTGTCACACGACCTTCACACATTTACCAGTAGGATTGTTTTCGAATCTAACGAAACTTTGCTTTACTAAACATAACGACAAGGACGAAAAAAAACTGTTTTTGATTAGTTTCAATAAACTTAGCGTGCGCCAGCTAAAGCTAAACTATTTCAAGCTATTTATTTTTCAAATAAAAAGTTATATTATGCAAAAAATTGTGGCGATCTTTACACTTAGGGACGTGATAAACGGGATTGTATTATATTTAGGAGTCAGGGACAAAGCACGACCTTGATTCCCACCCAAAACGCAATGTGTCAAATTTGAGCGGAATTTGTAGAACAGAATGTATTAATCACATTCTCTTTGTCTAGTCTGCTATGTGGGAAAAAGCGTGAAGCTTTATAGCTAAGTAATTTCATAATCAGTATTTAATTATTTATTTTAATTTGCAATGTCATAACTTAATTTGTTACAATTTTAGAACTTTTATGGACTCCATAAGGATGATATAAGAGATATTATTAATAAGACTACGAATATTATGTATAATTGTATATCATGTATGTAAACGAAACTTTAAATTTTATAAATAAAGCAAGAATACATATAAGAAAAATAATTAAGTTTATTGTATACAAAAAAAAAAATCTTTATCCTCTCACGTTAAGTGGAAGGTTGCTATAACCAACAGTTTGTAAGACGGCGTAACTTTTAATCCATTAAGTCCGAATAGCTTCGCGATTTAGTCCAAGGATGTTCAGTAAGTATGCAAGTTACTCTCTACTTAGTTTACAGTTCGGGGCGGCCGGGGAAACAAACACACAGGCTTTATTAAGCGCAACATACAATTTTTGTATGTTCTTAGAAATAGTACCTCACCTTTTGCCTATAAAGAAATAGGACAGTTCGGCTTAAGCATAGTTTTCGAAGGAGTTATTTACATTGCTTTTTTTTGTTTTATGCCTACCCTCTAGCGGAGTAGTCAGGGAGAAGGTCAATCAGTCTCTTCCACAAGCCGTCCGGGAGATCTTCCTGCTTTTGTTTCCTATAGAATATTTTTGAAATCTTCTTTTGTCTAGGTTTGATGATATGTTTTAATTATGTTAATCTTGACAAAAGTTAGTTGGCGGGCCGCATTTATTTTATATAAAATAAACAACAAATATAGATTTGTTTTTTAATTCGAATTTTTCATTTATTTGTATTGTGAGTTTTCAATTCGTGTCAAATTTTATAACTATATGGCCACAGAGAGTACTATAGGTCGTGTTCGCGCGTTGAATTTCATACAAAATGCAGAAAAAACTGCATAATTGCTCGTGTCTTCTGATTGTGCTGACTTAGAAGCTTACTTAAGTGAGACATGAATACTTTATATTAATAGTACAAAAGGAAAGTTTTCCCGAGTGGTAATCGAATCCACAACCATCGCGCTTGTATTCACACCATTATACAACCGGGTCGTGACGATCTCTCTATATTTCACATATTTGTACCTCTAATCTCTCGCAAATTGAAGGATAATCTCTCTCGGTTTGCCCTATTTAATCCATTAACCATAATTTGGAATCTCTATAACATAATAGATATTAGAACTCGTCAGCCGGAAATAATTTGGCTACGTTCCACATAATCGTTAATACAGCACGTGCTAACTCTGACCCCACTTCCGGCCTGCTTCCTCCCTATGAGTTACGATACGAATATGTTACAAATAAACGTGTCATACAAATAACGTAATATTCGCTAATAGTCCTTATGCTTACTAGACTGAAAGAAATAAACTATAACGTTTATTATTAATAAGTACCATTATTTAAGGTTTGTAAGATATATATCTTAATACTAGGACTCTCTTTATCTTCACGCTTTATTCCTAGCAAGAGAACTGCAAATCTTTTCGTCTCGTCTACTTTCATCAACCGCTTCATACATGTCCACTGCAGGAGCCATCATGCTACTTAACGTGCAATGACTCGATAGTAGTGCAATATGTATGAGACGGGGGGAGGTATCCTAACAGTAGGTTCCCTCTCCCTGCCTGCTGCATGGGAAAAGCCTTAATGCACCTTTAGAGGGTTAACTTAAACCTACAATGAAGTAGCTACGTCCTATAAACTGCTGTAATCTCTCCTACAAAACCCAAACGCAATGAGCACGTAATGGGTGCTATGGTGAGTCCATTGAATACTAAGATGTTTCTTTTCTCCTTATTTTAATTTATAGCATTAATAATATTTATAAGGTTCAATAATGAGAATGCAATCAATTTAAATTTAGATAAAAATTTAAATTAAAAGTGACACCACTTAAGTATTTCAGACGTCACCATGTTTTAGAAGCAGGTGCTCGTATATCTGCACAAAGGCTGATCGAGGAGAACGATGAACCAATAGTAAATCTAATAAAGGTTAGCGTAGACTTGCGGTAACTTAAATAATTATTTTTGTTAATTGTTGTTGCTTGTTTAGCTTCATATGTATCCCTAGTATCACGTACCACTCCATTCTCGTTATGATACCTCCATTCTCCACATTCTGCGAAATTCTGGAGGCATTGTGTGTTGAGTGGCGACACTCAAAGCCACGCTTTGCCGCGTTACTAGAGCAAGGAAAGGAAAATATTAACAAAAATGCTTGCTGCTTTGCTCAAGTAAGAATTGAAACAACAATCTGTCCTGTTTACATAAGATAAATATATATTGGCCAGTAGTAGTATAAAAACTATTATTTTGCTTAAAAGTCCAGTCTACAGTGGACGGTGTTAAATATTTACCCAAGTGACAGTATTTCGAAGTTTAGACTAATTGACGAGATAACTTGCTTCACGTTCAACTATGGCATAAAATACGTATATTATACTGTGAATAACAATATATTTTTATATATTATGGCAATTAATTTAAATGTTATACAAAGGCTAGCTTTGACCTGCAGGTTCGTCCCTATATTCAAGTGGAAATAACTAAGAGTGATGTCTGATTCCAGTTCGATTTCCACTCGGAGGAATTAATTATTCTCATTTCCTAGTTCAAGTAAAAAGACAAAACATAGTGTTGAGTTCCCATACTCAATGCACAATGTCTTAAATATTGAGCAGAAAATGGAGACGGAGTCTATTAACAGTAGGTTCTCTCTTCCTGCCCATGCAAGAGATACAACGTGAAGCTTCAAAAAAATTCAATCTAATTTTCTCTAGCTCATTTACTAAGAGATTTGACGTTAATCGAGTAAAAAAGACAGTCCGTCTCTAATTTTGAAGAATGGCGAAGAAAGTTTGCGATACAAATTATCATATAATTAATTACAGTTTCGTTTAAGCTAAAGTAACTGGCGGCAATGACCCCTTAATTAAGTGAATTCTTCAATAAAAATGACAAATGAAGCATAATCAACGTAAATTTTTGCCTCTACCAATTTTAATAATTAATTCACAAGAATATTGAGTATGGAAGGATGAAAAGTAGGCAGGTGAAATCTAGTGTTGAGACACTCAGTTCCCCACATATAGCCCAATTTTTTAAGATATTGCACGTTGGGGGAGCCTTATCTTTTCAACTGTTTATATACTTACTAATATAGTAATGTAGCATTACTTTTCAAATACTAATATAGGTATAGTACTTTGTGTTTCTAGTTGAAGTAATATATTTTGATGAAGGGCCGTTTTCAAGACGTATTTGTGGGGCTCCGAGCCCGCATTACAGGGAATTAGGCTCCATCTCGTTAGCAGGGTTTACGACCTTCGAACATTTTTTTACATATCTTTATACATATATTTTTTATTTTTTGCCTTTTCTACAAAACAGTTAGGTCTTAGTGTTAAGACACTGCTTTTTTATTTGTAGGATGACGAAAGTAGCGCTGCGTTTTTTTATATAATTAGACCGAGAGGGAATCAAACTATTGAGTTACTGTCAGGGTCTTCCAAACCTGAAACAGTATGTGACAGTGGCAGTACCCAGGACCGCACTTCGTCTTCTCAAGCAGAGAACATGAAATAAAATAAATGAATTCTCTACGTGGGGATCGAACCCACAACCGCGTTTAAGGTCACGACGATGGCTCGTAGATGGCTGATCTAGTGTGTCAATTTTTATAAATATTTTTTTCTTCCTTATATTATAGATATTAATGTCTAATTTTGCTAAATGCTGCTTCCACAGGTTGGCTGAAAGAAATAATTAAATAGAGATAAGTCCACTCTTGCTGTATTGGTATGTATTTAGGCCGTTGTGGCGCAATGAGAAATCGTTTGAGTAAAAACACATTGGTTGTGGGTTCGAATCCAACTCGGAGGCATAGTTATAGTATTTCCTTTGTCTCAAAAATAAATCGCGGTGTCGAGTTCCGCCACTCAACATGCGGAGTGTCTTTAGTTTAGCTTCCCAGCCTTTCTTACTATGTCCAGTCCTGTATAAATGCATTATTCAATAAATGCTATTGAAACCGTAGCGCATGGACATGTTAAATAACTGCAGTACGTGATTGCTGAAAATTCAAATTCCGCTTGAGGAAAGATCTGTATTGAAGAGCGCGCCCTGGGTACATCTAGATTTAAAATATAGTTTGAAATAGGTATAGTTAAGAATATATTTTTTATTTAGTGACTAAATTTTATTGTTGATCGCGAACGTAATCACTCTGTAAGTTTTAATGTTATCTATAAATATTATAAAACATCGTCCTCTGTGGCGTCTGTCAGTCTGTCTGACTGTTTGCGATAAAGATAAAAACACAAATAAATATTATTTAGATGATTCAATTGATGATACAAGTCTCCTTACCCTCAGGTTCCGCATAAGCAGAAAGCTTCAAACTAATATATCTATAAGTAACAACACAATCAGTATGTGGCGTTGAGACGCATCTAATTATAAGCTTATGTTTTTGCTGACGGTCGACCACCCTTGTCTGAGTATTGTACTTTACTTATGCTGTCAGGGAACAGAGAGCAGCGGACGTGTCAATTTTGTTTACGAGAACGTGTCGAATAAACATACTAGTTGAAAATAATATTTAAAAAGCAACAAAATAATAATTATTAAATACCATAAGGGTGTGTGTGATTGGCGCAAGATAGTGTATGACTGTAAACGTGATCCTGGATTCGATCCCATTCAGAGGAAAGATTATGTTTATTTTCATTTCGTCACTCCGGTTAACTGCTTCTCAATCTGCTATCTATAGGTATTCTTAGTGTTAGACACTTCATTTCCTCCTTTCCACCCAACTTTCAAAAATTAGGTTCAGTAGACTTCTTGTGATGAGCTTGCAATGCTTGAAAATGGAAAATGGAAATCGAAGTGTGATTACACTATATAAAGATGATAGAAGATACATATTGCTAAAAAATAAAAACATATTATACTTATACAAAAATAGCTTTCAATAAAATTCTTAAAGATATTAAAATGATTAATGTAAGCACTAATGGTCGTGAGAAAACAAAAGGCTAAGAAGGCTCTTTCCTTATTTATAGGAAAGCAGAGTTGTTTGTTTGTTTATTTATGTCTTTTACGGTCTATATGTGATAGTAATAACTATTGATAGTAGTTTGTAGGTTATTTTTGAAGCCGTCATGGCGCAGCAGCACAGCACACTGTAAATACGACAGTGGTGGGTTAAATTCTTACTCGGAGTAATTAATTATTTTGTAATATATCTATCGTCAATCTGGTAACAAGACAAAACGCGGCGTTGAGTTCCATCACCACCAGAGCCAAATGAATATATAATAAACATTTCCTCGAATGAGAATCGAACCCATAACAGTTGTTTACAGTCGCACGCTTATGCCATTGCACCACGACTGTCCTTAAATTTATTATAATTATTAACATTATAACGAAAAAAGCCAGATCTTACAAGCTAGTTAAATTAATGATAGAAATACCAAAACCATTATCGCTGGAAAAGTGCAAAAACTGTACAACATTCCTTATCAGCTGACGCCAGCTATCAGTCATCGTGACTCGGATAGGTCAGTGACCTCAGTTCAAACTCCCACAGCCTTTGTAAAAATCAAAGGGTTTTTGGCAACACTGTATTGTTTAGCGTTATATTATACTTATTTTGAACTTGATATTTCTTTTTTTTCTTGTATTTATTAAAAAATTGTATATTTAAAAAAAAAACCGTAGTTCAGTGACTTCACGGGATTACCGAAAGTCAACTCAACATTTTGGTCATTTTGATCAATCCGGCTGGAAAAGGCTGTTTTTGTAATGATAACCATGTTAAGCGTGGCGGTGAGTTACGCCACTCAAAACGCAATTGCTCGAACTATGTAAAGGTTCTAAATAAAACAACTTCGTAATAATTTATGTACAAGTATAGAATGTATTCATTAAGTGTTTTTTCCTATATGGTAAGACAAAGTGTGACATTCGGTTACGTAGGAAGTGCCTCTATATGGCGGTAAGTGAAAATTGGTGTTTTGTGGTACTAGGTTTCCTTTGCCTAAAGATTCTTGAAGGTATATTTGTTAGATGACAATTGTAAATGTAATTATATTTTACTTTTATCACGCTTCACGCTATACGCACGCCCGCACGTAGCAGGGTATATGGGAACCTATTGTCAAGACACTCCATTCCCATAAAGGTACTTCCGTTCTCCACTTTCCGCCGAATTCTGGAGGTATTGCGTGTTGAGTGGCGTTTGAATTACGCCACTCAACACGCGCCGCGTGTAATGAAAATATTAAATATTTCATTTCCTCGAGTGGGAATCAAACCCTGAACTTGTTGTATTTACAGTCACATACTTGTAAACTTGCGCCACGACTGGACTCAAATTCCACATTCAAGTAAGTAAGTCTCTTAAATAAAATTAGTAGTATAAAAAGTAGTTGAAAACCAGTATAATATTATTTTTATAGTACCTATACTGTAGAATTGAGTGACGGAGCTCAACACCGCAAACATTTAATGGAAAGGCTTCAAGCCTCACACTCCATATACATATTATAAAGACATTAAAATAATATTATAATCATATGTTGAATCGGTAAATAAATTCAATACACGACTCGTGTGAACGCTGCGTGGGCGGCGCGCGGCGTCGCGAGGTGAAGAGTACAATGTCCTTCTCAAGATTTTTCATAAAAAACTTCGAGAGAACCAAAATGTATTTTTGCAATGGATCCGTAACGTAAACTTTGCGTTCTTTAATGCTCATTTTGGTAGAGATACTGTTCTTTCTTCTTGATTTAGACTTGGGACTTATATTTTTGTAGATCTGTTCTCATTTTTGAGATATTGTTTAGAGGTAAACTACAATGTTGTTATCGGAGCAAGGAAACGAAAACTATTTATTCCCGAGAGGGAATCAAAGCTCATACTTGTCACGTTTACTTTCAGATGCTGTACTCCAATGCATTTTTTTAACAATAAGAGCTATAATATCAATTTAAAAGACTCCATGCAACACATATCGTTTTGAAACACATGTATATTATATTTTAAGGATGAAACAATAATTTATGAACATATTTCTAGGCCTCGAAGCCTGGGTCCAGATTTAGGGAATGATGTATGGCGACCCGACCCTGCCTTTTACGCATCGCTGTATCTCACATGTGTACCCTTTAGGCCTACAGATAACTCATATGTATATTATATATCTAGGTTTTTAACTTTGACTATCATAAGTAATGTTTTTTCCTTAAAACTCAGTTCGAGACATTGCGAGTTGATGGGCGAAACTCGATACTTGCGAAAAGTATTTAGAAATATTTCCCTAACTGGGAATTGCACTCAAAACCATTATTTTATATCAGACACAGGATTACTGCTCTGTGATATCATAACATTTTATATGAAGCCAATTAGAAAGTAATCTACGTAATGAAGAAACTGAAGTTAGTATTTCTTGATGTTGATATATTAATAAAGTTTTAAGGCAATTTATATATACATCATTTTATTTTCTAAGACAGTAATGTATAATCTTATACTAATTTTGTTTCTTTTTGTAGCGTCACGCGGTATCACATACGGCAGAGTAGGCAGAGGGAAACCAAGTGCTAAGACACTTCGTTCCAGCACTTATCACTCAACTCAATTTTGTGGTGAGTGTTGGAACTCAACGCTGCCTCTTGCGTTTTTTGGGTCTAGAAAAGAAATGAAAACAATTTATTTTCCAGGTATCGAACCCACAATGACGACGGCGGCATGAAACTCACAGAACAAGCCTAATAATAACATTTATTAGAAAATAATGATAAATGGGAAATTTTATATTGTACTTACCGAATCCTTTTACAATCTATACTTTGTTTCCTAAACTTAAAGCTGGTTCGTCGAACTTTGCGAGTTTACTATACGTACCTGATGATTACATGCGGGTCTTGAATATTGTTTCTTTTCTATATCACAATTAAATCATTCATTAATATTAACACCCCAGTTCCCGTGGCGCAGGGCACAAGCCTGCGCCTATAAACGCGACAGGTTCAATTCCCACTCGCGGAAGTGAATTATTTTATATTTTAATTTCCTCACTAATAAGGCATCTTCATGAGGCAAAGTGCGTCGTTGAGTACCGACACTCAATGAGAATGAGAATCTATCCAGAGAAGCTCAGAATCCAGCGGAAGCGGAAGCCTTAATAAAGATCAATTTTGTATTTTACACATTTGAACGATGTAAAAGTCTATATATATAAAAAAATAGTGTTATTATATAAAATAATGAATTTAGCAGTTTTACAATCTAAGGGTGGTTTTATACTAAGTATATGATATACGTAAGACGCTGTCGTAGTGTAGTGGACATTAAAATTTCAAATCCTCACTCTAAAATTGAGCGTAGATTGCATTTTAATTAAAGCCAATTAGAACATTTATTCGTACATACGGGTTTTTGCGTGAAGCTAAAATATATTCAGTTCAAAATATAAGTTAAAATCATTGAAAATTGCATCTAGAGATCATTAAATTTGAAATAAACTTTTACGTTGTGCATATGGATAATGTTAGTGTGTATTTTGCATACCTAAAACATAATATGTGAATGCTATTAGAATATGTGTTGTATTTAACCTAACCCATTTTATTGCTGAATGCATTATAAAAAGAGATAAATAAACCTATACCGTCTACCGTACTTACTACTACCGTCTTGTACTTCCCGCTCGTTCACGTTAGGGATTAGCACACAGCGCGACTTTTCAGAGCGGAGAAAATAAAATAATTTAAATATAATTCACCGTGATTGGGATTCGAATCAACAACCCATTCGTCAGTTAGATGCTATACAAGACGGCCTTATTTTATGTTACTCTTCTATAAAGTGAAGAATAGTGTCTCAACTCTAAGTTTAAATACTTGCGTATCATTTATATATTTATGAAGAAAAAGCAACTTTTATGTGTTTAATATGAACTAAATTGGTAATTTTATATGTCGAGATCATAAACAGCTGTTTGGGGGTGCTTAGAATTAATGGTCGATAATGCGTCGGCCCACCCATTAATTTATGACAAGTTTTTTAGGTTTACGTCCATTTTATGAGCTTTGGAAAAAAACAAATAGGGTGACGTGAGTATCCTTTTAGTTTTAGTATTTTTATATAGGTACACAAAAATATGCTAAAGATAGGTAACCTTTTATATAAGTGTGTTTTATATATGGTCGTTGTGGGTTCGACTCCTATTGCAGGAAATGCCTTATTTTCATTTACTTGTTTTAGTTACAAAACAAAGCGCGTCGCTGAACTCCGCTAATCTACAAGAATTGTCTCCAGTTTCAGCGGAAATATGACTTTCCAGAAGATAAGAATAAAGTATCCTGACACTAGTAAATGAAGTAAAATGCTACATCATATTAATTACTTATATCAATATACAAATATACATATTTCTTCGGTTTAATTAGACAAATTATGACAAAAAGTGTTTAAGTTATAAATTTAATAAACACTTTTTACGAAGATTAATTAATAGTAACTATTACGATATTGATTAAAAAAAACAAAATAATTATATTATGAAAATCCGATAAAGGAGATAAACAAATCGCCAAATAAATTAAACAGAAATAAATAGTACTGACGTACTTTAAGAGGTTCGTTGACTCGTCTACGCTACGTACGAGCATCGATGGTGTAGGGCGACCATGGGGTAATATTAGACAACGTACGATTAATACTTTTATAATCTCTGGAGGAGGCCATCGTGGCGCATGGGCACAAGGGTGTGACTGTAATTCGACGGTTGTAGGTCGAAAATGCGAATACCTCGAAGGGGTGGGCACCGAAGTGTCTCAACACTAGGATCCCTCTGCCTACCTTGCTACTGGATACCGCGTGAAGTGGAAAAAATACTCTCGCTAAGGTGGGAAAAGGGTCTAGGCCGTCGAGGCTAGGGCTCCAGAGTGAGGAACCTCCTCACAATACCCACAGTGTAGAGTTCAACAGCACAGCGATAACCTCTTAAGATGTTAGATCATATCATAATTACAGTTACCGACGCACCACGATCGTATCAATCAATGAAATGATATGGTATAAGATCCGTTCAAAAACATCATAATTATAAATAGCAATATATACAAAGATACTTTTTTATTGTTCCGTCCTAAACACTTCATAGCCACCCTATAACTGACTGTTAGTATTGGAAACAACGTATTTACACTATTCACGTAATGTATGTTAAACAATAAAATTTGTATTTCGTCATACATTTTATGTGTATTTGTAGTTTAGCCCTTTTCCTGTTACCTAATATTTTATAAATTATAATATTAACATTTAAATAATAAATGTAATGGTCGGGTACTTTTACTCGACACCAGAGCGACGAAATGAAAATAATAAATATTTCATTCAAACCCTGAATGGGTATCGAACTTACAACCATCGCGTTTACACTTTACAGTCGTACACTTGTGCCCCGGCGCCACGACGACGGGACCGGCGCACGTAATTTCTTTATTTTTAAAAATTTTGCATTGTAGGCAGAGAAGTTTGAGACATGATACTATTCTTTCATGTAAAAAAAGGCTAAGTTACAATAAAAAATATATAAAAGATTCAAGTTATATTTACAAATTTAAAACAAAATTCGTACATTTACAATTAAATATGTTACAAATTATTTTATTATAAGGTGGTATACTATTCTTAAATACTTAAACTTTACTTCTTAATAATACCTATCATCTTCATAAAATAAACGTACTCGTATATGATTTCCAAATGGTAATATATTCTCGTTATTTTTTTTTTAAAATAACCAAACCTTTTTAACTTAAAACTGTAATTACAATTCGTTGTTATTCTTTATTGTTTAAAATTATATATTTATGAGTAATATTGTAGGCAGAACATATTTTTAAATATATATTTATTTCCTAATGGCACAACTTATATGGTGCAATCTTTATAAAAGAAATGTAGTCATTATATGATATACTGAGTGAACCCTATTAAAATGGTAAAAAAGAATTTGAAGTCCTTATTATTCCATGGAGATTATATTTTTAAAATTATAATATTACAATGCATTTATACAATTTTTAAAAAATTAAAACAATTATTATATAATAACAAAATTATTAAAATTGTTTATAATTTACAAAAAAAACAATAATTAGTCTAATCATACAATTAGTATTTACATATACTAAAGTTAAATTAATATACATTTTAAACATTACGAATATTACTAATTGATTATTATATACATCGGTAAGTAGGCATTTTTTTAAATAATATTCTATGGATAAAATTATTAATAATAAACGATTGCATAAGATTTTTTATAATGATTTTGTATGTACATGCAACAATGACAGAATGAATGTATATGGTATAGCGGGAGACACTAATTAAGTTTGTTTTTCTGCATATATTGACAAAGATGTCAACTTGTTTAAAAAAAATACGTCATTGTTGCACCAAACGAGTGATTATCATTTGAGCTTCTATCTATCAAGGTTAAAAATCACTAATTTTAATATTTTTTAAATGATTCATTTGAAATTTATATTTTTTTAGGTAAGTTAGTATAAATTGGCACTCTCATATACAACTGTGTGTAGAAATTAGAGAAAAAATAAACATTTTGAACAATATACAATAAAAACTACAATAGCTTAAAGCTTCAATTCACTAACAATATATAAATATAAAAAATATCAGCTATATTCACTCTATTTAATATAAAATACAATATAATACAAACAAACAACAAAAAAGTTCTTAAAAATAAGCACAACACTAGTTCTTGATTAGCAAGTCTCTATTAACTCTACATCACTAAGCATCTCTATTTAAGTTTTTTTCACTTTCTTATAACGGTCTCGCGAACATTATCCTGTCTCTTACTCCATCATTTCCTGTCAAAAGGAAACCAGGTCTATCCCTATCCATTCTTGTATCGAAGACATCATCAATTTCACTATGATCATAGTCCACCACTGGTTCTATATGATTTCTCTTCAAGAAATAAGAGGAAGATACGTGACAAGGGGATGAAAGACGTTCGAAAGTGGGAAAATGTTTGTGGGCTTGTGTGTTTTCTGAGAAAGATTGTCTAATGTGTTGTTTACGTGTGCTCGTGTGGGGTGGATGGTTGAATGAAGCTCGCCGGATGAAACGTGGGTCAGTTCGGGTGGATTTAATATTTGGATGATTATGGTGGTTGTGGTTACGACTGGATTTTAGGGAATCTTCGTAGCTGCACCTGTTTGGGAATAAAATAAAGATATGAATCTTAACAATAATTAATATAAATGCCATAGTGGCATCTGGGAAGTTTGAATACAATTTCTAAAAATATCTACATACTTTCTATATACCAAATTCAATTAGGTACTTTGTTTTTTCTTTTTTCACCATGGCACGCTCGAAGTGCCATAAATGAAATGAACTATGATGGGCTATAACAGATGTATTGAAGTTTAGTAATATTGAAATTGATAAATGATAAATTTGATAGATTTTTTAAATTGATATATTTAATTAGTAACTTAAATACTAACTATATTTTAAATCAAAATTATAGAAAAGGACAAAGTTTTATTGTTATGGATTTTAACACTAGAAGCGCCGCCGTCCCATTTTTGACCCAAACGCAAGTTTGATTGTATATAACTTTTTTATTTGTTAATGTATGTAGATGAAACTTTTTGACTATTACCAATTTTATACCTTTATTTAATTAAAAATATAAATAATTTTATAGCAGTCATACTTTTTGAAAAAAAATGAGATTTACCTAGAACTGCCGCTGGGTCATTTTTGTCCCGCCATGATTATTTTATTATTTGAGGGTATAATTTGACATATTTTCGTGCCTCGGGGACGAGGTGGAGGTGAAAGGGCGATGCGGGGGCGGAAAAAAATTGAATAGTAGGTTTAGCAGTCAATGCCTAAGTTTTTAGGGTTCTGTAGCTTTTAAGTAAAAAAAACCCTTATAAGATCATTTTTTTGTCATCCGTCTGTCTGTGCCTTTATCTCAGGAATGCTTGGAGAAATCGAGTTGAACTCGATCGACTATATGACGATCTACAGTCCCTTGATTTCCTGAAAAAGCGCCCTTAAAAAAAGATATGACCATTTATATAGTAAATAAACGTGTATTTCGACACTATAAGGGAATCAAAATTAATAAGGTACTTTCAGTTAACTTAGAATTATGAAATTTGGCAGCTGGCATCTACATGTAGTACTAGTACAGGAAAAAATCTGAAAACTATACATTTATGTATAGATCTTAAAAAATAATAGCCTGAAAAGTGGGGTAAAATTGGTGTCAATACTAAATTTTGCCGCTAGTCCAAGTGAGGTATCAGATGAAAGGATGACTAAGCTAGGCTTCAATTTCAGAAAAACACTCGATACCAAATGTGGGCAATTGTAGGGTAGGTAGAGGGAACCTGGGAACCTAGTGCTATGCACTCCGCTGGCATTTTCCGCGGAATTCTGGAGGCATTACCACGCAATGTTATAAATCATCTGTGCTGTATCACTGATGAAGAATATATTAATGCATTACTTGGCCTAATAATAATATTAACTAATTTCAATAACTTATAATTTTGTAAGAGTTATTCAGTTAGTGGTCACGACCTTAGAGCGTATTTGAAATATTTGATTCTTTCTTTGTGTTTTATTTTTTTGGTACTTTTATGTTTGTTAAAGAATAAGAATTGATTATTAAAGATGAACTACTTATTTTACGAATTATTTTAATAATATTTTTTTAAATTATACCAACAATCAACATAATAAGTAGAATGGGACAAATTTGTCACGACGGCGGTTTAAGCGGGGTCTCAATCTTCGGCACTTCTAGTGTTAAATCCCTTGGTATTTTTTTATAATGTAGATGTTTTCTTAGTATTTATTGTAGTTGAAACCATTCGACATGAGAGACTTATCACCAGTACCTCTCTATGTATCAATCAGAACTAAAAACACTGATGATATAAAGTAATACTAACCCGCTGCTCTCTTCCGAAGTATGCACAGAAGACCTTCCACACGCGCACCGCTCCGCGATCCCGGAATCCTGTCCACTGGAATTGACGGACGTTAGCGACGTGTCTTGCGTTTTCCTGCGAGTTTGTTTGTGATATTGTTGTATTGATGTGTGAGTGCTGAGTGCACTGTATGATATCGCAAAGTTGTTCACATTGATGGATTTAATGATTTTAAGTAGAAATGTATTAAAAAATGACGTTCTAGTATAACATTTTATTTGGAAAATTGCTAATTTGATACACGAAAGCAGGTTTTTTTAATAAAACTTATTTTATGCAATAACAATGAAATGAAATGAGATGCATCTTAATGCAATAACAATGGAAATATGCATTTTCATATGCAAAAGAAGATACATATTTTGATCTAGTACTTAATTTTGATCTATTATTTAATTTCATACATTAATGCGTAAGTTATTTAGTATGTTAGTATAGCTTTGGAAGCATTATTATTATTATTTATGATTTTTAAGATTTATTTTATAACAGTAGATGTCTAGTAAAAATTAAAACCATATTCCCATAAGGTTTTAGTAAACGTTCACTTTAACTGAAGTTGCCTCGATAACAAAAATAATAATCAATATAATATGTGACATTATTTGAAATTGTAGTAAATAGTCTGTAGTGATTAAGAGACAAGTTACAATGTATGTATAAAGAGCAGGATATTTATTGAAATACATTTATTTTTGATATAAATATTCTAAATATTAGCCATAATTGTTAGTTTTAATAAATCAACGGCCGAGCAGACTTAGCCTCACTGTTCTAGTGTTCTAGTGGGTGACTGCTCACATGTACATATGATGACACAATACCTACGACTTGACACACATATACTAACAGTATTAGGGCGGCAAAACTAAACAGCTTACTGTTTGAAATGTGCCGCCACTGAAAGAAGGTCATGGAGACCTCCAAATTTACGTTACAAATATTTAATTAAAATAAATTTAATTGTATATAACATCAATAATTAAAACACAACCTTACCTTTTCTGTAATGGCCTTTGATTAAACTTGATACACATTCGCTCATGTTTCTCCTTTCCGTTGACATCAGCGAATTGTCCCTTCACACATTTTTGGTGAATCTTCCCAAACTCTTCAGCTGCATGAGGACAGGTCTTTTTCAGACCCTGGTTTTGGTTCATCAGATCCATGTAGGAGTCCTCACTGAAGGATTGATTTAATTCCTGGCACTGATTGTTACCGGATGGAAACAATCCTCCGAGCTTAGTAAGATCAGATGGGAAATTAAGACGCTGAGAAAATGGTTTGTGACGATTTCTGTTAGGGCAAAGATAAAGATCGAAGTAAAGATTATGGTTATTTAAGAAAGGAAATCATTATTTCTTAAAATTATAACATTGCACTTTAAGAATATAAATTTGGAATAAGCGATTTTTTTAACTAAGAAGAATTACCAATCAAAAATATAATGTAGGTAAAGGAAGAAGACAAAGAAATAAGAAGTTGAGGTCATTAATAAATGATAATAAAATTGCGTTTTGTTTGAAATAATTTATTTAATAAACAAGATTATAAATATTTAAGTTTAACTATAGATAGATCAGTCTTAGGTCTTTAGGCGAAATAGTGGTGTGTATGTTTTCGTTTGTGATGGTGGTGAGGTCTGAAATGCGTAAAAAACATCGCTTATCCTTTTGAGGCGCTTAATATCAACTTACTAATCTAGCAAAGGGATTTTGATCTAAATTAATTTAACTTTTCGTGGAGTTCTACATTAAAAAGTTATTATCTTTCATCTCTGATGTTCGAAAGATAAGTTTTGATTAATTGTTACCAAAATTGTTAGCTTAAATATTTATTTAGTGTATAAGACAGAATTTAGTTTTATTAATTCTTTTTTACAGATACAATTGTATGCGTTCTAATAATAATAATTCACAAGAAGTTTAAATTTTGTAGTTAATATTTTTTATATTATATTTTAATCTGTCCTCCTCCCTTCAATTCCTTACACAAACCTTATATTTTCATCTTAGCGAGATGAGCGAGCCTTATATTTTCATTTTCATATTGACGAGATTTCAAAATTATAAGTTGTGAAATCCAAAAGTCATAACCAAAAAAATAACAAATCATTGCTTACCTTCTAGTCTTCTTAACGCACAATATACAAACAGCAGTGGTACAAGCACCCACAAATACCAAGCAACCAAGAGCAACAACGCTGATCTCCATGGAATTTAAGGTTTGACTTCTGGCTTGTACCATTGAGGTGTCTCCAACACCCAGGACTTTGAAACCCGCGAGATTTTGGCGCAACAGTGTTTCTCTTTTCATAAGTGACCTGAAATATAAATATATGATAATAATATTTATAAATAGAACGAAAGGATTGGGATAGATTACCTAAAAATACATATTTTCATATACTAACTTGTGTAATACTTCCATATCAACAATGGTATTGGAAAGTGGATCCACTGCATAAATAAAAAGGTCAGACCTGAAACGTGAAAAACACTTTAAATTAATTATTACTATTGATTACACAAAATAGAGAAAAGGTCAAATCACTTATTAAAATTATGGAACATACGAACATACGGTTCTCGAGTTTTCAGCTCTGGCAAGAAAGCACATCATGGCGTTAAGTGTCCTCTCAACACATTATGCCTCCAGAATTCAGCGAAAAGTGGAGAACTGAGTGTCTTAACACTAGTTTCGGAGAGAACCTACCACAAGGTTTTCTCTGCCTACTCTAGTATATGTGGAATAAAGAGTGAAGCAGATAAAACATAACTTACGCTTGCCCATCCATTCCGCTTCGTGCACTCAGTCGTAGTGTACGTATACGTACGTCCATTCCTGTAATGTTTGAGAGGCGAGCTTCAATAGCATCACGATGTTGTTCCACTTGCAGTGGACGACCACCTACGACTACCACCAACTGCTTGTTCTCGTTTAAGATGTATACCTGGAAACAATAACATGAATAGAAAAAATAATAACAAATGGATTTTGAAATAACTATTTGTGATTTTGCATATTTTTATTTCTAAGCATTATGCATAATTAAATTAAACATCTAAGAAGGTTGGTAGAAGTAATCGACATGGCTGACAGGATCAGTAAGTAGTTTATTGTATTTTTTCATACATAAATAAGTAAGAAAACTTACAAACAGATTAATAATGGCGGATTTGCCATCATCAGCACCACCTCGGTCTGTAGCTTTTACATCAAGGCCAAATACCCGACCAGCATCACGGGCCACGCTGGCCGCTACCCGCACTTTACCACTACGTGCATCTAGAGAGAATCGGCCATCAGTCCCTGAACTCGCCGTAATTCCTGTAGTACCAGTTGTTCCACCACTAATACTAGTACCCGTCACTTGTGCATGTAGCAATGTATAACGGATGTCTGCGTTGAGACCTGCATCCGCATCGGTTGCCTGTTAATCAAGGAAGAACAGTTAATGAATTAGCTTATATCAATGTTGAAGAAACAAAGTAAAATATATTTTTTCATTTTCGTATGCGTATAGACTGAGTAAAAAGAGAGAACCTTTTAAGGCATTTAAGAAATTAATATAAGTTATCCTCTGAGAAGGAATCGAACCCACAACCATCACGACACTGACCAAACCAACCAACCATAATGAGTAAGTAAACACAGTCATAGGAAGGTGTGCGTTTTAAAATGAATATAATAACCTGTAGCTGTATAACTTCATATCCAAACGGAGCTGTTGTCGGTATAGCGGTGACCAGTGGACGTCCTCCTTTCAAGAATTTAGGGGTATTATCGTTTACATCTCTAACTCTAACTACCACTTTAACGTCATATTTAGACATCCCTTCAAAAACGTCCTCTGGCACTGGATATATCATGTGTGGGAGTTCTCTACTTATTTTCTGTCTTTCAGCCCTTACTATAAGTTCATATAACTCTTTAACTTCTCGGTCGGGACTTTTAATTAAATACAACGTTCCATTCCGGGGATCAATGACAAATGTTTTCTTAATATCGGTATCATTTTCATTAAAAATATAATATTTCATTTTAAAGTTCTCATAGTATTCCGTTAAATTAAGAGTCACTAGTTCAACTGGTGTATGCACGTTTTCTTCTATTTCCAGTTCATAATACCGAGTTATAAAGACAGGCTTATCAGAAACTTCCACATCGTCTGGTATATCTTTAACACTCAACATTACTATAGCGGTTGAGCTCAAGCTTGGTGATCCTAAATCTGATGCAACTACTGTTATATTGTGCACTTTTTGACTTTCATAGTCTAATCTGGTTGTTGTAGTTAGTATGCCTTCTTTTGAATCTATACTAAATATATTTAACTGATTTTTTCTTTGTGGTAGGCTGTACAAAATTAGACCATTGCCATTTCCAATGAAATCAGAATCATTAGCATACACTCTCGTCACTATAGTACCAATTGGTGCATTTTCATCTAAGGAAGCTTTGTATACTGGCAACATCATAACAGAATCAAAATTATGATTTGATAACTCTTGAGCTTCCGGATGTTTCCATTCCAATAGTTCATCGTATGCGAAAAATCGTGGAGCGTTATCATTTACATCTAATACTTGAATTTCCACGCTAACTGATGATGACAGTTTCTTATCATAACCGTTGTCTCTAGCTACAACAGTAAGAGTATATTTATCCTCCTTTTCTCTATCTAATATGCCGTTTACACTCAAAACTCCATTCATTGATGATATTTCGAATGGAATATCTTTACTTGAAGGCTGCAGAAAATATGTTAAATTTGAATTTTGACCGAAGTCGGCATCTGTTGCATCTATTTTCCCTAAAACTCGTCTACTATATTGAGCTTCTTCTACGTTAAAATTATACCAAGATTTTTTGAACATCGGAAAATGATCGTTAACGTCTTTAATTAAAAGTCTAATAGTAATGTTGTCACTTAGTTCCCCACCGTCGACAGCTGAAATATTTAATCTAAATTCTGATTCAGGAGGCAAGGCTCTTGCAACAACAATATGCCCATATCTTTCATTTATAACGAAATATCGCTTTATTGGAGACGCAGCTGTCGTCGACGATGCATAAGGAGGCATAAATATTTCTGACACAAACTCGTACCTAAGTTGACCATTTATAGCACTATCCATATCAACAGCTTGTAATTTTATAATAGTTGTACCAATAGCGATATTCTCAGGTACCATAAACAATGGTGATGTTGTAGCGGCGAATTTATGTTTTGGTTTTGCTGAAACATTAAATATAATACCAGTAGAATTATTCACTTTTTCAGCATAAATTTTTATAGATGTGTTTTCTTCAGCTTCTATAAGCTCAATTGGTTCACCAAATGGCATGATAATTTGATTAAATTTCGGACGGTTATCATTTTCATCTAACACTGTAATAGTAAGTTTGGCTTCAGATTTTAGACTCCCTTTATCCCGTGCGACAATTTTGAGTAAGTATGTACTTTTTTCTTCTCGGTCGAGCTTGCTTCCAACAAATGTAACTATTCCAGTTTGTTCATTAACGGTAAATTGCTCGTGACCATCGCCGAACAGGGTGTACATAAATATAGCATTTTGTTCTAAGTCTGCGTCTTTAGCTTGAATTTTACTTGTCATTTTGACTTCAGTTCCTGTTTTAGCGTTCTCAGTAATAAACCCTTCGTAAATAGGCAGATCAAATATAGGTGGGTTGTCATTGTCATCATCAACGTTAATGGTGATCTGGTATAATCCTGCTCCCGATATAACCCCTTTGCTAAATTCCGCTATGACAGTCATTCTATATACATCTCTTTTTTCTCTATCAAGTGCTTTTTGAGCATAGATAGTACCATCTGGGCCTATAAAAAAATACAAGTATACATTATTTGTCTATTAACAAGGTAAATAATTACAAACTTATTATTTATGAAATTACTTTCATAAATATAACATGTTATGTAGGTTTCTTAATATACGTAGATCATTATAATTATTAGAACCTTAATTTTAATAGGTAATTAGCAAGAAACAGTTATTGACAACAAAATCTCCAACACATGATATTAAATACGTATGTGAAACAAATAAACCACATCGTAATGCTTTTATTACAATATATTTTTTTCTATATACATAAGATAAATATAAATAATCTCAACAACACTTACAATATTACAAAATAGTGGTGCGATACATACCGATGGCAATCTCATTCACAACATCTTGTTGATTTGCTACTATAAATTTTATATTTCCACTATTATTTGAAAATGAACTTCCGTTTACAGGAAAGATATGTCCAATTATTGCGCCAGCAATATTCTCTTTGACATGAAACACAAATGGTGAATGTGCTCCTCTGAAAAATAAAAACATTGTTATTAAGAATCTAACGATAGACTTATAATAAAGAGTATGATATAATTACTTCAAAAAAACACCTCTCTCGTCATTTATATCGACAACATGGACAGTTGTGTTGGTAGTGATACTTATGTTTCTCTTGTTGTCAATAGCAACTGCTTCAAAGTCATACAGTGGACGGTTGAAATTTGATAGTTCGTCTATGACTGTTATTACGCCAGATCTTTCTTCTACTGCGAACGGCACTAAAAATATTATTATGATTTAATTTATATAATTGAAGATACATAGGAAATTATACTGTGTCCTAAAAATATAAATTATACTAATTATATTATATATATCAACATAATTAGTATCTTGAAACATTTATAGCGATAAGATTGCATTTTACAATAATATTAAAATTTCAATAAAAACAATTTTTAATCAAAGGTCATCGTGACCCAGTAGGTCTGACATTAAGTGCCCGAATTTAAGTTCCCGATTGGGAATGAATTATATTCATTATTTTGCTACGCTAAGAGTACAAAGTGCGGCATTGAGTTCAGCCACTTATTATATATTTTTAATCGTTATAAAGTATACATATAATTTATTCTTACCTCCTTCCTCATACCCGTGTAGAAGATCGTAGGTAATATCTACAGTGCCATGTGCCGCATCAAGGCGTAGTTGACCGACGCTTGCTCCGATACCAACGCTTGCACCGACCCAAAACTCATAAGGAGCACCAACAAACTGGGGTCTGTCTGGTTTACCTGAATAGTAGAAGTAATATAATAAAATTTTACTCAATTCTCTTTGCCTACTCTGATGTATGGGAAAAGCGTGGGGTTGATGAAGTTTCTTTTATCTTCATTTGTCAGGCCTGCAATAAGAATAAAATAACCATGTCAAATTTACCTTTAGGATCTCCAATGACATCAATAGTAACAACCGCCAAAGAATATCGCCTTTCGCTAGGGTTCGCTGGATTATCAGCAGCTTCAACAAATATTGCATGCCGTCCTTCAGCCAGCGGACTCTCTTTGACACTTACTCTCCCACTTGTCGCGTCCACTTGAAAAGGAGATGTTATACTCAAATTACTCGTTCTTTGTAAGTCATACAGAACCATTCCATTTCTTCCAAGATCTGGATCTACAGCTTCCACTGTTCCTATCTCAGTGTCTATCCCCGCGTTATAGTTGACAGTGAACTCATATAAATTACTTGGCAAGAAGATTGGGTTGTTATCATTAGCATCTAATAATGTTACTTCAACTGTCACGAAAGACATTATTTGTGCATTATCATCAAATTCTATATTTTCACTACTTTTGTCAGGAAATATGTAAGTGGTTCTTTCTTTATTTCTACGCCATTTTGTTCGTTGATCGACGTAAGTACCGACAACGCTTGGAACTTTTTCTTTTGCGTAAACTTTCATTCGTAGTGAAGAATGTTCCTCTCGGTCCAATATAGTCTATAAATAATTATATACATTAAAGTGCATATTGCATTATTTTCTTTAAATTCCAAACAATTATTTTTCAAGATTCAACAGATGTATTATTATTTTTACAAATTTTACATATATGATTTTAGAACTCTTAATTTCATGTAGAAGAATCAAAATTAAACTATTTTTTTATTCAATCGAATCTTTACAAGCATTTTAAAAATGGTCACCTACACAAAAATATCAATAATGTTAGACCTACAAAAAGTTACCATCGCCTCGGAAGGCAGTTCTATTAGAAAAAGCCAGTACTCTACAATCGACCGAATAATAATCTATAATATTACCTGGTTCCTGACAGTGAGCCATCCAGTTCTCGGATCAATTAAGAAGGCACCTGTAGGATCATTCAGTTGATACGAAAATTCACCATTATCTCCTTGGTCTTTATCAGTCGCCATAACTTGTAGAACACTAAAACCTGATTAAAATGTTAATAACATAGTATATAAACACAATAAAGCATTTATTACAAGATCATCATCATTTTCATCATCTTGTAATTATTTGCTTAGTAGCCACGTAGTAAGCCAATGGCAGGGATTATAATTTTATGTTTTAAAATAAAATCGAAAAAGGGTTTATTTTTGTACACGATAAGTAATATTATTTTTTTATAACTTAGATATTATATTACACTACCATTAGGCAAGTTCTCCACAATGCTGATGTTGTAGAAATCAACTTCGAAGTCCGGAAGGTTGTCGTTTAAATCCTGGATTTCTACTTCGACACGTGCTTGTGCAGTCTTCAATGGATTGTCAACTTGTGATGCTTGGATTTGTAGAACAAACATGTTTCCTGTGTAGAAGAAAAATATTATTAAATTTACCATTAATCTCTATTTTCATTATTTCCTCGCGATTTCCTCTATTTTAATAATATTTACTTTTAATTAATTTAAAATAAAAAATTAAGATCTACTATAATTTTAAGATCCTCACAATCATAGCTTTCCATTCCCCCACACGGAAAAGAAATAACTATAAAAAAATATACCCGACAATGAAGTTTCGGCATCCAAATCAATCTCCTTTTCAAGAAACAAACTGCCATTCAGAGGACTAAGGAGAAACAAACGCCGTTCATTCCCCGATACCAGTTCGTATCGTACAGGAGCTGCTACACCTGCGTCTTGGTCGAAGGCACGTATTGGGTGCTCGAATATTAGCTCTTTATGGATTCGCTTCCCCTGGAATTATTTAATTTTTTTCAGTAAATGTATATTTTTCTGCTTCTTGCATATAGTAGAGTATAGAGAAACTAGGACTAAGACACTATTAAGGGAAAATAGTGTTAAAACACTCCTTCCTCGCACTATCCGATTTTTTTGCGAGGAAATGAAAACAATACATTCCACCGAAAGGGGAATTAATCCCACTACCGTTGCATTTACAGTCAGGCGCTGTGGCCCAGCATCATAATAATAACCTCATAAACCATTATATACGCGATAGTTGTTGGTTTAAAAAGTGGAATTAACCTGTTCGGGAAAAGTTTATACAAGTTTTTTTTATCTTTTTTAATAAATAAATTAGAAGTATAAAACAAGTCCTGTTCCTCCGTGTGGCAATCGAACCTATAACCGTCGTCGTGGGGACAAATTAAAAACTAAAATAATAATATTTTACTCACGAGAATAGGATAAAACTCCGGTATTTTGGTTTTGTAGACCTCGTGGGTGAACTTTGGTGGCAAGTCATCGTTGTCTTGTACCAGTATGTGTACTGTTGTATTCGCACTTCGTGGAGGAGAACCGCGATCCTGAGGAAAGTTGATCTTTGATTCATACATTTTTGATTGTTTATACGCATTAATTTATAAATAAGTACAATTATTACTCATTAAATTTAATGTAAAATAAGTAGTATAGGCCCATAAAAACTATAAAAATATTCATAAAATTATTCTTACCGACGCAGTTACGATAAGAATGAACTCCCTATCTCCACTATCAAAGTCCAACGGTTTATTCAATATTAGAGCAGGCTTATGAGAACTTTCTAAATTAAAGCGATCATCTCCACTCGGGATGCTGTACTGGATCTCAGAATTAGGAGTATTGGGTTTGTCTCGGTCAAAGGCGCGAATGCCTTTGAAAATTGTTAGTCCTGTAATAATAATATTTTATAGCATAGATTAAAAATATATAGATTACATTATTTCTTAGAAACCATGTGACAGACATGGCCATAATATAATTATTTTTATTTAAGTTTGTCTTAATATTATAAACATATATTTATTTTTTACTTTGGTCGTTTACAGTCACACGCTTGTGTGCCGCGCCACGACTGCCCTCACTTTTATCCTATATCTTATAAAACAAAGTCGCTTTTTCGTGTCTGTCTGTTGTTTCTAACTCTTCTTCCTCTAAACCACCCAACGGATTCTGATGCAGTCTTCAGCATTAAGTCGGGTGTTTTTCGTGGAAGGTTTATATATAGTTTATTATTTGTACATTTTTATGTAAATTAACATAAATACGATAAATGTGTATAAAGTCCTACCCGTTGGGACACTTTCGCGCATGCGCTGCTTTAATGGTAAGTACTACATGAAAAAAATGTACTGGAGTATTGTTCCTCTTAATAAGATCTACAAAAAAGTCCGCGAGAGCATATTCGTTTTTTTTAAGAATAACGTGTAGTGATCATTTTTCTGTCTAAAAATAATAATTTCAATATATTTTTTATTGTGAGTCATATTTTCCCATAATGGTATTAATCCTTATCCTTTAAAATACTTTATTAATTTTCTACGTTAAACGAAGATAAAATTTGCTTTTAACACCATTTCGAAATTGCGAATAGTTTTAGAGAAAAACGCATTTAATTGTTGACACATCCCGCCGTTGACACATCAGCTGTATGTTACTCAAGTTTCACTTATCCCTTACTCTCAGCATATAAATAAATATATTAGTTACGTTGGCCATTTAATGTGTACTGTTTTTTCATTTTAATAAGTACTTTAGAAGTTGTTACAATATCAAAAAATCCTTGCTGCGAAACGGCTCGCCACTCGCCATGCGTCCGCTGCGCCCGCCTGCCTTACACACATCGGTGGTTCAGTGGTAGAATGCCCGGCCCGGGTTCGATTCCCGGTCCCATGCATTCTATTTAATTTTCCTCACAGGCAGCCACGTCGTGCTTGCTTTTCATCAGGGACAGAATACCCCCTTCAGCATTAACCACAAGACTACGAAAAAAAAACCCGGCTGCCTCTATAGCAACGAAGATTTAGATGCGTTTGCACGTATTGGATAATTGGAGTTGAATGTATTATTTCAGCGCGATATACATATTAGGTTTCATATTTTTTGTAGTAGTCATTAGTAGGTAGGTTTTTGTTTATAATTTCTTCCGTTTAAAAATAGTCATTTAACTATTTAAAAATAGTCATTTAAATATATTTTAATAAGTACTTGAAAAGATTAGTAGCACAGATTTAAAATACGGTACCTACTAAAAATTCTTTGCTGTGTAAAACAATTGGAAAATCCTCATTGAAACTACGAAAATGCGGGTTGCATTAGGGTTTAATTAATTTTTACATTATCTTAAGTGCTTTGCAAACATACATTATATGAATAATCCAGTAGTAAAAGCGGGCGAAGCCGCAAGGGGGTCGCTAGTTGTTTAATAAAACGAAATGGCT